>KN834803.1:80643-121260 GCA_000827265.1 Collybiopsis luxurians FD-317 M1 | reverse complement strand
GCTGACTCATTCAATTGTACTTGTAACACGTTATGCACTTACCTCGAGAGCGAGAACATATGGACGGTGCCAGATCGGAAATAGAATAGCTTCCAGGAGGGTTATTTCAAGTCTGAAAAGTAGCATGCTCGACCAAACTTACACCCATGGTTGCAGTAGCCTGCCAGACAGTGAGATTAACTATAACAATAAGGCAACAGATAACCAAGTAGTATGTACCTCCATAGAACTTGCTATCTGGTCCAGGATTCCCGTGGGGGTCACCGCTACATATTCAGATAATATCTCTGGGTGAATAGACAGCAAGTCAAGGAAAGGCAATCAGTACCTCCAACGCTCGTATGGACGACCATGAATTCCACCTATTCAGTGAATATTGTGGGCATGCAGCGTTCAAGTATTAAAAATTAAAAAACAAACCAATCGAAAGAAACTTTGCAGCCACTGGCTTATAGTCTGCTTGCTGAATTTTAAGCAGACTGAGATTGAAGACAGTCCATTGCTCATTCAACTTGGCCAGTTCTCGGACCTCCAATCGAGGATGGATACCACCTTGACAAGTTCAAGTCAAACTAAGCATGAAAGATTGAGATCCTTACCTTGAATACCATGAATGAAGTAAGGAATATCAGACATCTTGTGCCGAATTGTAGAGGAGGAACAGTGCTGGTATTTATACTGTCGTTTGGCCTATTTGGGCCAGTTCGCAGCAAGGTATTCCTTGTGATGTACATCGTGGACCCTTTCCATAGGGGTGAGTCGATAAGTAGAGATAAACCGATTTAGAATCAGCTACTCGAGCATTCGGGATCTAATGACGTAAAGTACCTGTGTCTCCTGAGTGTTGCGAAAGTAGGTTTTGATTGTTCTCTTCACCAGTGACAGCAGGAACAAAATATGCTCATTCTCATGTCCTCAAGGCACTCACATTCAAAGTTGGACAACTGCTGTTCAACTGATGTTGCCACGCATCCGGAAATTTCTTTTGCCCGATATACTTGCATAGGGTCCTGACTTCTGTTCGGAGACTAAAAAAGAAGTTAGCTTGTGAACACTCCAAACTTCAAGGACTGCACCCGAAAAACGGACTTAATCTGAACAGACTTCTAATTGGTCCTGAAGCTGGTATTGGTCAAAAAAAAATTCACCATATTGACATTGGAATGAATACACCGACTCTAAGGAGATATTCCTCCTGTGATAAAAGCACTTCAAGCAACATTGTCTGGAAGTTGAATTATTAGTGCCCAGTCACCTCTGCACTAAGGTTCCAGGGAGCAAGGGTGACACATTGCTTTATACAAACTTCCTGAGTACAGATAGACAATTACCAGATGTTACGAACCCATACTAATAAATCCATTCTTTGCTGATCATATATTATACCTGGCACAGAGACTCTTGAGTCCTGAACAGTCTAGACAGCATAGAAAGGATAATCATCAGTCCAAGTATGAGAATGGGAAAATCTGGTGTCCTGATCCGCTTCCGAATAGAGATAAAACACCGCTGTGTATCTATTGTTTTCTGGCAAAATGACATACTGAATTAATAGTCAAAACTCATAAACCTCTATAATCGCCCAGAATTCTAATTTTGGTACACCCTATAATCGTCATAATCGGGCCCGGAATATCGGGGATAATTTTCATCAGCTCATAATCGGGTCCAGAATATCCGGACTCACAAGTGCTTAGCAGCCCCTTTTCGACCTTTCTGACAACCGGTCATAAAACGTTCGTGAACTCGTACAAAAGGAGTGAATCATTCTCCACAAGTCCACTATAGCTTTTATTCCTGTATCAAGCGGCAACAGCATGGCTCAGCACTGGCTTATTCTGTACGAGGGCAAATATGTTGGTCGCCCTCTAGATGAAGACCAGAGCAATAAGCCAAAGCCCATCAAATTGCTTCCTTACTATTCCAGACAGGATGAGATTGAGGTCAGCTATCCTTCAGCTCAATGCCAAATTCTTTCACTCATTGTTCGTTTGCAGTGGGTTCTCGATGGTGATGATACTAATGGCTTTACTGCCAGCATTAGAGATGCCCCAACTGCCCCTGGCCCTCCTCCTGAACCCGATGACAAAGTCTTTGCTCTCCTCAATGATCCAGAGAAAGCAGAAAAATGGTATTTTCAACCAGTTCCAGAGCAGGGTGAACACAGATATATGTATGTATTAGCCGTTATCAATTGTGTCGTAAGGAATGACAGTAGCATCGATCTATCAGCATTTTGACCAACGACCAAAGTGAGACTTGGGTTGCTCCCGAGGAGGAAGGCAGCCAGGTGAGCATATTTGTGATCTTAATTCTAAACCAATATGTTGATTGCGTTGAAGATTCTGTGCGAGCCGGTAACTGCCCCATACCTCCCACAAGCAATCTTCGAAATCAAGAAAGCAGAGTAATTACTCTTGTAGCAATCTTGTAGTTGCCTTTCTACCAGAGTCAACACTGCAACAGTCCCTGCTTCATAAAATTAAGCTCACGTTGTCCTTCTGCCTTTTGGCTCCATTCTCATGATCTCACATTTTCCATATATGAGTTACTGAGTAGCTCCCTTTCACAAGGCGGCCCTTTAATAGGCCCCTGGAGGACTATTTTGAATCTACCATTGTCGTTAGACCACAAGGTAACGCCGGCGAAGACGTACTTTTTAAAAAAATAGAAAGAGCAATGGTGGGTGTCTACAGCCGAATCGAGAGAAGCTGACAACCAGAGTTGTACCTAAACTCCATCTGAGTGAAATAGAGGCGGTCCTGTAGGCTGCTGTAGTCTTATGTACCAAATGTATGCATCTTCTAGGCTAATGTCATGGGTCCGCCAGACAATACTTACAAGCGCCTCCTTCTCTTGTACTAGTACTAGCTTCAGTTCTTCCGTTCAGGCCATACTTGCATCCCTATTGTCAGATAGATATGCCCCGATTGCTTATCCAACAAAGTGATGCGTGATTTGTCCTGCCACAAGTCCCTTGCTAAAACCAGTACTTCATTATGGGTGTACATTTGTTTCGTCCAAGTAACTACTACCCAGGAAACCTGCTGGAAGGCTTCTCTTGGTTGGAATGAGTGGTCTGTAGCTAAATATACTATAGAGCTTTGTGGTTTCTGTTTCAATTCATTTACCTCTGTTAAGATATTCCGGCGCAGTGTTGCTCGGTCGCTGCGCACATCATTGACTTCCATCGCGTTTTCTTCCTACGCCTCATACTTATCCCTATATATACACTTAGATATTCCGAATACATCGACAATTCTGACTTTTCCCGTCCCGACTGAGCTTCGTCGCTCAGCAACTTCATAACTACTTTATTCCTTGCGTTATTTCTTTATCCCTCTCGCTCTCACTTTACTCCTGTAGATACGTGTCACATATACTTCCTTGCCTGCATATACAACTATATCCTTATTCATATTTAGTATACGTACTCGTATCACCTCAATCGTTTCCCTGTATAACTGAGGTGAGTCTTAGTATATTCTCTTTGATTACTATTTACCGACAGTCTACCTTGGATTTACTTTACTCAACAGGGAGACAATGAATAGTAGAGTTGTTTCCCCCCGCAATCGAGATTTACTTTACTTAACACATCTGTCTCTATTTCTAAACAAGGACTCCCGAGTTGTGGAAGAGGGTATTTTGAATGATGGATCTGCTTGTAGGCTTGTACTTGGTAAAATCAAGGCTCAAGAAGTCAGCGATGGAAGACGTAGACATTGATATTATTATTGTGACGCCTAATATTGGGACGAGCTGGTGCAATCTCCAATATCTCACCTGTCCACCAAATATCAAGAGTCTCACTGATCTTTTAAAGTTCTGTCGTGCAGAATTGTTCTACGCTGACATGTATAACTAAATTCTTATTGTTTAATGCAAATAGTATTGGGATCTAACGACATAATTGCCTGTGTCTGTGGAGTTTCCTGTGTCTGTGGAGCTGCCCCGAAAGTAGGTTTGGACGTTTTTCTCTTCACCAGTGACAGTAGGAATAAAATATACCTATAATCACATCAAGTTGAATAGAAGCAGAATCTTTTAGGATTCCATTCTCACATCCTCAAGATCAACCAAACTTATTTTAGTGCCCTCATGTGGTTCCTCATCTTATTGACATTCAAAGTCTATCGCCACACAGCTAGGAACAGCTTTCACCCGGGATACTAGTATAGGGTCCTGATCCATCTCCGCAGAAACAAGTTAGCATGTGAACCCTCCAAAGACTGCACTCCAAAAGCAGACTTAATCCGAACAGAATTCTACTGGGTCCTGAATTCGAAGTTGGTATTGTTCGAACATATTTGACATCACAATGAACACACTGCCTCCCAAGCGAATATGCTTAGAATGCACACTGTCTGGAAGTTAAATTGTTAGTGCCCAGTCACCGCCACACGAAGATTTCAGGGAGAACTAACACACTGCTTCATACCAAATCCCTGTTGTCCAGATAGTCGAGCTCAAACAAAAAGAATTACCAGATGTTATCCATACCCATACAAATAAATACAGTTTTCCACGATCAAGTATGTATAATACCCACCGACACTCCTGAACGATGTAGAAAGGACAATCATCAATCTAAGTATGAGCATGAGAAAATTTGCAGTCCTAATCCGCTTCCTCGGGATACAGCTCCTTCGCAACCTTGTCAGCCACAGCATCAGCTTCTCCCAGCGGACCTTGCTCTTTTCCTGATTTTTCCTCCCCCGACTTGGCCTTTTCCTCCCCCGATGCCGGCTGAGCTGGAGGAGGTATCACAGGGTCCATACCTTCGTTATCCATGGGCTCCGGGTTAGGAGGAGCAGTCTGTATTTTCACCTCCTCCCTATCCTTATCCTCGGCTCCCTTTGGCTTATCATCCTTCGCCGTATGCCCAAAATACTTTCCCTCCCCAACAATCTCCTCGCCCCTTCCCGCGTCAGGCTTCTCATCTCTACTGCCGTCTTTACCCGCCTCTGGAATCACAGAGCTAATCACCTTCTGCTCCTCATCCGCAGGCACTTTCGGAGGCTGGGGCACATCCTGACTACGAATATCCTTCACCGGAGCCTCGGCAAAGACATCTCGTCCCGGTTCAGCTTTTGGAATATAGATTGAGGTGTTTTCACCTTCGTTGGGGTTGCCTATTCGAATCAGTGTTTGTCAGATCGATTCAACAACGGGCATTCAAAAAGGACGAAAGGAACAAGAGGAAGAAGGGGAAAGATAAACGAATCTCACCTTGTTGATTCTGCTGATTTACAGCTGCAGCAGCAGCTTTATCTTCGACAACGACGTCACCTCGGAAAGGATCGCTAATCGTCGTTTGAACAACCACCTTGCTTGGTGTAGGCGGTGCGGGACCCGTAGCGTATTGCGAGTACTAGCGATACAAAAATTCTCAACGATGAGTCACCCGAAATAAGAAAAAAAAAAAAAAAGCAAACTCACATCATCGAGGAAATCATTACACGAGAAATCCCAATGTTTCCCCCACTTTGCCGCCTCACATGCACTCTTCGTCCACGGAGTTCCATACGCCAACGGACTAAACTTTGAAAAGTTCCATATCGCCAGTATAATCAGCACCGCCGCAATCTGCAGCCTCACTCTCGGTTTCAGACCCGCGGTGAGGAAATCGAATACCGCACAGGAGAGGAGAATGGCAAAGTAGAGCGCGGGGAAGTAGTGGTGGAGGAAGAGTTGGCGGCCCATGAGGAAGAAGGGACCGTAGTGGAGTGCCCAGCCGACAAAGAGGAATCCGCAGAGGCCGTCGTATTTGACGATCGAAGCTGTGAAAAATGCAAAGATATATCAGGGTCACTTGTACAGAGAGAAAACCATGAGTCATGCGTACAGTTGTTGAAATCATTGTACCCTCTCTTCTCTCTCAAAATTAACAGCCCACGTACACCTACGTACGCCGCAACGGAAAGCGTACTCAACCACCAAACCAAAGGGTTACCCATAAGATAAATTTGACGATGATCCTTGACCCAGAAATTCTACGAAAAAAAAAAACGAACGTCAGCGTTTGGTGAGACATAACGGTTAAAGCTACGACATACAATTCCCCTCCTCAACCTCGGCCACGCATCCGGTCTCGAATCGAAAAGATGCCTATCCGTCAAACCCGCATTCGTTGTCCACATAACCTGCTGCAGCTCGAGAAACTTGGCGAAAAACCCAGGCAAACGATAATTAACTTTTGGCGCATCCGCCGGAACTACAATAACGTCCCCCAGTCAATACCTCCCCTCCCAAAAAAACGATAAAACAAAACGACTTACGGTCCGGATGCATCGCCGTCTCCACAAACCACAACGAATTCATCCTCACCGCATTCTTATTACACGTCACCTCCTGCTGTTCAAACCCCCACTCGGGCAACTTGACCTTGTGCGAAAACAAATAACACCCCGTCAACGCATGCCTCAACCTAAACCTCGTCCTCAACGTCCTCAACCGCTTGGTCGCCTCCCGATCCCGACTATCCCTCGAAGCCTTCTCGTCAATCTCCAAAATCCAATCGTCATTCGCGTCGCCCGCGAAGCCGGGGGCGCCGTACGCGGATACTTCGTTTTGGAATTCGACTTCGGAGACGGGAGGTCGGACGTCGTGAGAGTGGAGGTGTTTGTCGGTGGCAATGTGGTGGAGCTTGACGCGCATTCCGGGGGTGATGTAGCGCAAGCCTTGGGGTGATTCAGAGATGACGGGAGGATCGATGTGAGTTGCATTAACGATGCGCCAATCGTTGTTGGCATCTCGGTGGGGGTAGAGGGTGATTTGCTGTTGCTTAGATCCACCAGGGTAAACCGATGCGTGAGAGTGGAGGTAACCGCCTTGAGTGTTGACGTGTCGGATGGTGATTTCCGAGCCAAGAGCGACGTCTAGGAATCTAGGTTAAAAATTGAGGTTTCCTCGGAAAGATGTCGGAATCCTACCAGCAAACGTATCCTGCATACTGCGACCGCCTAGGGTGTGCTGGAACTCGGAGCTCATGAATCCGTCACCCTCGCCAGAACTTCCCAGGAGCAAAAAGTGAATCTGGAACATCACCATGTAGAACACGATAGGGATGAGGATAAGACATAACGCCCTCGCCATAAAGTGCCGAATGAACAGCCTCGGTGGGACTCGAATATCCGTTATAAGAACCCAAAGTTGATACAGCGTGCTACAACCCACGGTGGCGATCGTGAATAGGCCTACCCATTTACAGCTGACGACGGCGCCTAGCGAGAGTCCAGAAAGGATGAGCCAGGTCCACCAAGATTCTGTAAATGGCCTGTGTTTGTCCTCGTTGCAAAACCCGACCCATAGGAAAGTTGAGAGAGCGGTAAAGAAGATGAGGGGAGAATCAAGCAGAATGTGCCGTGACTGAGTTACGAGTCCGTTTTCGAATGTGATGAATAACGCTGCGAGAAGAGAAGTCGTGGCGCGGCAGTCAAGACCGCGAAGGGTGAGATAGGCCAAAGGAACGGTAGCGACACCAAGAAGAGCAGGTACCATGCGCATTGCGACATATGGTACGTTTTCATAAACTCTGCGCGAAATTGAGAACTATGGCGATGACTTTGAGTGGAGATACATACTTTCCAATATCTTTGAAATCAAAATGTCCATCATATCCAAACAAAAATGCAGCCAAAGTAATCAATAGTTTTGCTAATGGTGGATGCACGTCCACGAAATACTGCGTTTTAATGTATCTGCTTGCGAATTTACCAAAGTGAACTTCATCGAAGCTGGCGATTCGAGTGAGATGACGGTCAGTTGTACACCAAATGAACACTCACACAACGCTATTGGGTCTTGATATTCTGTACAACCTCACCGCCGCTGCTACTAAAACCAATCCAATTAAAAGCTTTGTTTCGCCAGAAGTAAGATTCAGGCCTCCAAATGCAAAGGAAGACTTTGATCTTCCTGGAACGTAACCTTTCGACGCTGCTTCTCTCCGAGCATCTGCGTCCAAATGGTCTTGTCGGGGGTGAGGAAATCTTGCTGAAGCCGCTGCCGGAGGATGCCCTGCTCCAGGAAGCGGTGAAGGTGGCCGTCGCGCCCGAAAGTTTCCAGACATTAGGCCGCCGGTAGCTAGAATTAAGTGCTAAAAATTTTGAAAAAAATAAGGAAAGGAAGGAAGGACGGTGGTGGTGGTTCGCAGTAAAGATTTGAATTGAGGACGTGGTGATCAGCGGCTGTGAGGCGCTTGTTTTATCTAATCTAATCTAGACCGGCTTCAACTGTCCGTGTAAATGACCAAGTCCACTGCCACCCAGTCCCTGCCTCGATTTTTTTTAGGCTCTTGATTGCCGCAAGTAATTAAGAACAGGTACTAGGCATTTGGGAACAGCAACCATGGTTGATTGTGCTCCGCCCGCTTGAGGGGATTCCCTGCGTGGGTTTCCGGGAGGGTGTTGCAGCTACAGGTACTTGGGAAATGTAAGAGTATGCGCTCGGTTGGGTGACATGGGGAGGAGGTAACTTCTCCCTCTGCGTCAGAGGGAGGAATCCTGCCTCCAGTATTGACCGACTTAGCGATTGAAAGAAAAAAAATTTGGGCTGGTTCCAAGGACAATATCAAGGAGCCGGAAGTTTTATGATCTTCAATGATTCAATTTGATACGTTGGGCCTTTCAACCTCTCTAGCCACTCAAGTAAAGCGCTTTCGCTACTCTCAAGTCAGAGGATAACGACCGTTATCTCGGGTAAAATCCAAAATTACAATCACCATATCATTGACAACTTGTGGTACTGAAGTCTCGGCCATCCAGATTCCCTTTATGCAGTTTTTCTCCCAGTAAGTATACACCGTCAACAATCAATAATTTTGCCTTCATAACAGGTTGAAAATTCGATTCTTGGCGGTCTATCAGTGCGGACGCATATCGTAGTCAAAACGATCATCCGGGCGCCATCGTCCCCGGTCCGAATCATCATCCAGATATCATATAAAGCGAACAGATCAGGAATCCAACACCCTCATCCGCTGGTCGGCCATTTTCAAAGCAGTCTGGGGCCTTTATTCCCTCTCTAACGTTGCATTTCGATCCTGTAGTCCATATCCGCACTATCTTCCAACCCCCTTCGACTCTCAATCCTTCTTTCACGATGTACTTCCTTCACACTTGCCCAGGCACTCTGAAACTATACCTTCTACTTTCCCTTGGGGCTTCTGTTGCTTTCGGTGTACCTTTTACAGTTCCCGTAGGTGGCAATGTTCAGAAAGAAAATACCTTGTCCCCGTACCTCAACTGACAGACTTTACTCCAGCAGGCGTCCAGAGAGAGTTATATTCACGACCCACACACCAGCTCCCATCCCACCTCTCGTAATCTAGAAGAGTCCCTAATCCCTCGAATGGCATCTCGCAAAATCGAACCTAAAATCGCATTTACCAGTCCCAAAGAAAAGGTGACGCCGGAGGTCAAAGAGAAAATACCTACCGTAATGCAGAAGCTTTTAAAAGACCTCCAAATCGTCTCGGGAAGCGATGAGATTGCCCCTCTGGATCCCAGAAAAAGCTGGACGACCCCGATTAAAGAGGAGTGGGAGGAAGAAAAGAAAGGATCGAAGAAGAAGGACAAGTCGTCTAAGGAGAACGTCTTCAAGGTTTTCAAATTCACCGTAACTCTTCCCGCGACATGGCCAAAAACTCCTGGAGTAGTGAAAAATCCTCTCAAAAGGCCGATAGTCCTTAAAGGAACCCTTAGGATCCCGAGGAGGTCGGATCTGAACCAACTTGACTGGGATGCTTATTCGGGGGTATTGGTAGATGAGTCGAAGGGAATGGCGGTGGTTCAAGTCGTCGCAGGCCAGCTTATAATTGACGAGGTAAGTATATCTTTCGCCATTGACCCCCCGCTGAACATGCACCTTATGCAATCTGGGATCATTTTAGAACCCGCCTTTAGATCCTAATAAGAAACCGACGAAAAACTCGAAAGGCAAAACGGTTCAATTTAATGACAAGGTCGACACCAAGGTCATCCCCAATACAGACGATGACAAAGAAGGCGAAGGCAAGGAGGGCGCCGTACAGGGAAAGCATTAAGCGTTTATGGGCTCTTCACTTAAGGAAACAGAATTGCTCTAACGGCTGAGCCAGGGATGTCCAATTACACCCGCGAGTGAGCTGGACATGATAGGTACTTATACCTAGGATTGAGATATGTAATTATATACGAAACCGGAAATACTTACAGCATCTGGAAGGGAAAATATGGTGTATCTGAATGCCTAAAAGATAGTCTATTTTGAGGTACTATGTCTATTTGAGGTACTATGGCCGCTCAGTGTGGAACGGAGATAGCGAGCCGCCGCGCACTGCCTGCCGTGCGCAGCGGGCGCCAAATCCCCAATGTACTCCTCTTCTTCACGACCATGACTGACAGGGAGGACTCTCAGGAAAAGGTTGCATACAAAAAGCGTCGCCTCCAAGGAGCATGCGATGAATGCCGTAGGCGCAAAAGTAAGCTGTACCTTAATCTGAAAAACTAGATCTAATGCTCATTAATATTACAAGTCAAATGTACGTGGCGCTCGATACATTCATGCTACACATACAAATATTATTTGTTCTAGGTGACAGTGCTAGCAAACCAGGAAATAGTTGTTCATCATGCTTAGCATTCAAAACTGAATGCACTCACCTCTCCGTGTTGGCAAAAAAGGTAGGTCGAGATGACATTCGTTCTGAAACATCTCAGATATTCAATTCGAACACAGAAACGAGGGCCGCCAAAGGGTACGCCTCGAGGTCAACGAACAATTTCGTCCATTATAAAGTCTATTATCTCCTCGAAGGAATCTTATGAACCCCCCGCAGATACCTCTGCTGTAAAGAAACCGCTTGTGGAAATTGCTGAATACGCACTCAGCTTAGAAGAGAAAAACTATGACCTGCACCAGCAGCTTCTACAACAGCAACTACAACAAGAGCGCTCCTCTACAACTCTATCGGTAATGTCTCCTGCTGAGGTTTCCTCCCAACCAACTTCATCGATCGAGGTCACTACTTCCAAAGTACCTCCGGGGTCGTATCTAGATCTTGATGTTCAAGCCATTGATGGTCTCACTGAACACCTCCAAAAGCTTGAGATCGACAGCGCCAAGGATAGGTTCTTTGGAGGATCATCCTCGTTGATGCTTTTAAAGACTGCTATCGATATCAAAAACGAGTATACTAGAAACGATTTAGGTTCCTCGAATCCATCAGGCGATTTGCCAACTCCTGAGAAAGCAAGTACAATCAACAGACAATCTAGACGACCAGACTTTTGGACCATTCATCCGGTTCGTATAATGTTCAGATTCGTCATCGACTGGAGCTATGATATACAGCATGCTAACTATTACTTGCTGGTTCGTCTTTTCTCCAGTGGCAAATTGTCCCCGCGAACGATCCTCCACCCTTTAACTTCCCCGACAAAGATCTCCTTGATTCATTAGTATCTCTGTACTTCTCTCACATCAACATCTACTATCCCATTCTACACAAGCCCACTTTTGTCCGTTCCATATCCCAAAATCATCACCTCAAGGATCGGCATTTCGGTGCCCTTGTATTGGCAGTATGTGCTGTGGGTGCAAGATTCTCGAACGACTCGAGGGTGTATGAGGACGGGGTGTTGGGTGCTGCAGAGGAAGGACGCGGAGATCCTAGGGTCGAGCAGTCCGTTGGGTGGAAGTGGATTCGGCAAATTCAGCTCGTAAGGACAACGTTTGCAGACCCTCCATCTATCTACGAAATCCAGCTCTACGGAGTACGTCTCTTTCAATCGAGTATTCTCCCTCCTTCTCTATTATCTAAACCCGCAATAGGTATACATCATATTCATGCAGACAACAACCACTCCGGAAGCCTGCTGGATTCTTGTCTCGATTGGCGTGCGCTTTCTTCAAGACGTCGGTGCGCACAGGAAGAAGCGCGGAGAGCAAAAACCGACGGTCGAAAGTGAATTGTGGAAGCGAGTGTTCTGGATGTTGTACACGATGGATCTGTTTATGAGCGCCTACTTGGGAAGGCCGCGGAGTATTGCGACGGAGGATTTCGACGTTGATCTTCCAGTAGATTGCGACGACGAATATTGGGAGAACCCGGCCGATCCTGAAAATGGATTCCAACAGCCTCCGGGGAAACCTTCAATCAGGCATTATATCGTGGCTCTAATTAAGCTCATGGATGTCCTGGCTCTAGCAATGCGTACCATTGTGAGTTCGTGATTCTGCCGGTTAAGATACCTACTTATCCAAACAAACTCAAAACCAGTACGCGGTACGGAAGTCAGACATGTGGACTGCGATCGGAATGAGCGAGGTGGAATGGCATGAAAAGATTGTAGCGGACCTAGATTCATCGTTGAATAGATGGGTCGATGAGATCCCTGACCATCGTAAGTACGAGTTTCAAGTATCTCATTCTCCCGCTCACGTAGATACAGTTCGATGGGATCCTCATAGAGAAAATCCAGAGCACTTCCATCAATCCGTGATGCTTTACACGACGTACTAGTAAGATTTGATTCCTTTTATATCGATCATAAATTCATGGACAATGTTTGGCGGGCTCAGCTGGGTGCAGACTCTTATTCATAGGTAGCTTCATCCCTTTCAAAAGATGAACGAAACTGACGCTGATATCCAAGACCTTTCATTGCTCGTCCGGGAGAACGTTCCGCTCTTAGCTTTCCCTCCCTGGCGATTTGTGCCAATGCAGCGAGGTCATACTGCCATGTCATGGACGTTCAACGAATAAGAAATCTTGGAGTTCTTGCAATGCCGAACCTTATGGTACTCGAAATCATAAAGGAGAGTATTTTGCTAATTCACACAATTTACAGATGGGGTTATTAGCTGCCTCGATAGTGCTTTTAGTTAATGTCTGGCGGGGACGTCGTACCAGAAAAACGGAAACAATAGCCTCCGAGAAAGAATTGGCGGATGTATATCGGTGCATCAACTTGCTCAGTATTCATGAGAAAAGGTGTGTCTGGCTAGAACCATGGGTTGGCGTCTTACTAAGTCGAATCTATGGATTTGCAGGTGGGAGCACGCAGGGCGATACTGGTGAGCAACTCGAAAGGCTGACGTATCCGCGTTAATTTGGTCCTATATTAGCGACATTTTGAGAGAGATTATAGCCATCAGTCGCATCCATCATGATAAGCAGATATCTGACTCCAGTGCTCTTTCAATCAAACGATCTCGAGAGGTAGCAGTCGATGGGATAGGCGAAGATGATTCCGACCAGACCAAGGATATGCCAGGAGAGCATCTTGACCGCACAGTGGCAGGTAGTCGTCGTGTATCCCTGGGTGACATCGGTGGACTATCGAACCCTTCAGATATAACTACCTCGTCGCAGTCACCGTCCGAATTGCTGTCTTCTTTACCATCTTTTGGAGCTCACTCAAGCTCAGGCGCTACCGACAACTTCTTGAATCTACCAATACGCAGCAGCGAACTTGGAAATCTACCCGTATACGAATCTTTTGCGGACTGGCCTATGACGGACCAATGGACATTTGATTCCGCTGGATCGTCGTCTAGTGGAGACCCAGAATCAATATGGCCTTTGACAGATACTGGCTCTCAATTGACGGAAACATTGTCTTCGAATATGGAAGATTCTTCATTCTTGTCACATAACCTTCCATCATCTGGCCCTGAAGCCACATTCGATAACTTTGGTTTCACTTTCGGTACATGCCATTTCTCTCCCAAATATTTTGACTGGCCTTTCATGTTCAATACAGGAATTGGAAGTCATCAGCTCTTCTCATCAACTCCACCATCAGCCTTAGAAAACTCCGCACAAAACAATGTGCAGTGTGGGCTGCAGGATCCAAATGTGCCAGTAACTCCAGAGTTTAATTCTAAGTGTGTTTGCGTTTTGCTTATTATTCGTCAACTAATGTCAGTATAACAAGTTCCTCGATGGCGAACGACCTTGACGACTGGAGTTCATACATGGCTAGTGTCGATCAAGTTCTACAAAATATAAATACCCGAGCGTGATCCAAGCTCGCTAATTAGACAATAGATGACTTAGAAAATAACCTGTCATATCGGGTATTATTCAGGGTAAGGAACTGGTGCAATAGCGAGTAATAGCAAGAATTTTGACCGTCTTGCATCTCTGAATATCTCTGAACTCGAATTTTCGTACGCGTTAAGCCTGACAGAAAATATCCGAGGGCCTTTCGGGCCGGGTGGACCGGTGGTATTTTTGGCGTTCGGCACAGCGGCAGCAGAAGGTGAAGGATGCTATAAATTAAGCCACAGAGCATCGTTATCTTTCCCTCGTTCCTTGCATCTTCTCTCCAGCAGTTTGCTTCACTTTTGAGCTTTGGTTTGAAATGGGTTCAGCTGCTGATGAGGAGAAAATCGCTCATGCATCTCAGGAAGAAGTAGAGAGGTACAAGAAGGAGGACGCTGAATCTCGAACTGAGAATGGACTTGAAGACAGATCGGAGGAAGGTCATACCAAGCTTGCCCCAAATATCGGGAAAACCGTCGAAACTCCTGGAAAGAATATAGAACTCGACACCGGAGACCTCAAAGTTCGAATTAGAGGTCGGTGGTGGCAGTTTTGGTATGTACCTTCGCGGCAATCACGAATGCTTGGGATTTACACTCTTTGGGTGAAAGGCTACCGAAAAACACCCCTCCTCCACCCCCCGACAATCTCGATGATGTTCCTGTAAGCTGAAATAGTACACGGGTGCCCTAAGTCGCGCAGTTGATGTAATATGTGTAATCCAGGTTATTCCTGTTGCAACTGCTTCGCTCTTCTCTCAGTGGACATTCAGCTGGATTGACCCCATTATGGCAGGTTTTCTTACCCTCCGATTTGATTTTTCCTGACGCATTTCTTGAAGGTTTTGGGCTACCAACGAACTCTGCAGGCTTCTGATTTATGGAAGATGGACCACAGTCAAGAGTCTGGTTACCTTTCTGAACAATTAGATGCCGCTTGGGCGCGTCGAGTACAAGCGGCAAATGATTGGAACACCAAACTCGCTTCAGGAGAAATAAAACCGGGGATTTGGAAACGGGCTCTGTGGCAAGTTCAGTCGTCCCTGAAACTTGGTTCGGCCGAGGGACGAAACATGGGCGAAAGACGGGCTCATTTTGAGAAGCAATGGAGAGATATTAACGGGAGGAGAAAGCCTAGCCTGGCTCTGAGCGTAAATGACGTGTTCGGAAGCATGTTCTGGATTGCAGGAGTGTACAAGGTTGGGAGCTCTTTCAATTTATCTTCCCCTGCGTCATTTTACTAGATGTTTGCAATAGGTGTTCAGCGATACCGCACAAATGATGAGTCCTCTACTGGCGAAAGTAAGGTGCTCGTTGTCCCTTTGCTGCAACTGAGTCTGATCACACTTAGGCCATCATCAAATTCGCGGAAGAGCGAGCTTCTGCAAAGGAAAGTGGCTCTCCGCCTCCTGCTGTCGGCAGTGGTATCGGCATGGCTATAGGTTTGGCTGTCATAGTTGTCTTCGCGAGTCTCACGCAGCACCAGGTACATAACGCCACATTCGTTATCACTGACGCATCCTTAGTTATTTGCATACGTAGTTCTTCTGGCGCTCGATGATCACGGGTGTATTGGCACGAGGAGCTTTGATTAACTCAATTTACAAGCGAAGCGTCGTTCTCACCGCCAAATCCCGAGTCAAGCACTCCAATGCGGACATCATTAATCACATTTCGACCGATGTGCGTTTCTGTTCTCCTTTTCATTCTCCTTTAGGTGACCCCGAATATACTAGGTCAGTAGAATTGATGCTGCCGCACAATGGTTTGTGAGTACCCCGACTCCTCTAAACTCTTCGCACTCAAAGCCCAAATTCAATCTGGCGTAGCATTGCGGTACGTTCTCCCTACGGCCTTCGCATATGTACGTATCTCATGTCAGTTGCAGGCTGGACTGCTCCTATTCAAGTACTCGTTTGCTTGATCATATTGCTCGTACAGGTTCGATGCTTCACCTCGACCCCACATTCAGAAGCTGACTGTTGCGATCTTAGCTTGGACCGTCGGCTTTGGCCGGATTCGCGCTCTTCCCACTCGCTGCGCCACTGCAAGAAAGAATCATGGCGCACCGGCTCAAAACCCGCAAAACGACCAATAAGTTCACTGAGCAGAGGGCGAAACTTCTTGCAGAAAGTTTAGGTGAGTGTGGACATCCACAGTACCGTGTTTAACTTATCATTTGGTAGGTATTATGCGTGTGGTGAAGTATTTCTCCTATGAGGGACCGTTTTTGGATCGTGAGTACACCTCATTGTCAGGCTTGATCTCGATTCATCTCCGGACTCCCAGGAATATTTAGCATGAGACGCAATGAGCTCCAGGGAGTCAGGTCAGTTATAATGGATCTTCATGATAGGTCGGAATATACTTACAAGGCTCTTAGGTGGATGAATCACATGCAAAGTGTAAACGTCGCTTTCGCATACTCCGTTCCAGTGCTAGCTGCCACGCTGTCCTTTGTCACCTATGCTCATAGCTCCGGTGGGCAATTCAATCCGGCCATCATTTTCTCCTCTCTAAGTTTATTCAATGTGCGTACGAGCTTTCTTTGTCACTTATCTAGGAACGAGACACTTAAATGTTGGTGCAGCTCCTTCGCCAGCCGATGATGTTCCTTCCACGTGCAATGTCCGTTACTACTGATGCACAGAACGCTTTCTCTCGACTCGCCAAAATTTTTCATGCGGAGACCCTAGATGATATTCCATTCATCGTAGATCCGGAACAGGAGCCAGCATTAGAAGCTAAACACGTCTCTTTTCAATGGGAGGTAATTGCAGCTCCATCTGAAGGCAAAGAAAAGGATAAAGGAAAAGTGGTGTCTATGGGAAAGGTGTCTTCGGATGAAGACATTGGAGCCGATCCCTTTCGAGTACGAGATATCACCTTGAAGATTCCCCGTCAGAGCCTTGTGGCCATTGTGGGGAGAGTTGGAAGTGGAAAGGTAAAATGATTCAGAATCTCAAAAGCTTCTGTGCTGAATCCTGATCCCCCTGTAGTCTAGTTTACTGCAAGGTCTTGTGGGGGAAATGAGGAAAACATCGGGTGAATTCTCGTTCGGCGGCCGTGTCGCATATGTTTCTCAGACTGCCTGGATAATGAATGCGTCCTTGGTACGTGCACTTTGGCAAGTTCTTGATAACACGTTCTCACCTCTTTCCAGAGGAATAACATACTTTTTGGACGGCCGTTTGACGAGATCAAGTACTGGAAGGTTCTTGAACGATCATGCCTGATACCAGATTTGCAAATGCTTCCCGATGGTGACTTGACGGAGGTTAGTGTACACAGATGACTAACTTGCCATTTTCTAATGAGTTGTCTAGATTGGTGAGAAAGGTATCAATCTTTCCGGTGGGCAGAGGCAAAGAGTATGGAGAACTGTTTTTTGTTTCTGTGCCGCTCATCAGCTTCTAGGTTAATATTGCCCGTGCTCTTTATTACGACGCCGACGTGATTCTTTTTGACGATCCATTATCTGCGGGTGCGTCCGAAGTTCTTGCGCGAACGCTGTGCAAACCGAATTTTTCTAGTGGACGCTCATGTCGGGAGAAGTCTATTTTACGGTGCCATTCAGACACTAGTTGCAGAAGGACGGACCGTTATACTGGTAACCCACGCTTTACATTTCTTGTCCAGCTGCGACTACATATACACGATGGATGGGGGAAGAATTGCAGAACACGGAACCTACGCAAATCTTATTGCGCGAAACGGAGAGTTTGCTCGACTAGACAAAGAGTTTGGAGGAAGTGAGCTAAATTCTGAAATCCGTACCCAGCTGGTCGATGCAGCTACAGTTGAAGCCATGAAGTCAAAGACTGATCGCATAGCTAGAAAAGGTGCAGGTGCGGGTAAATTGGAAGGAAAGCTTATGGTAAAGGAAAAGCGGACAACTGGCTCGTTGTCTTTGGCAGGCAAGCTCTACCACGCTATTGGATTTGAATCGGCTGATACTTCCACCTTCAGTATATAAGACATATCTCAGTGCAGGCGTTGGATGGTTTACTATACCGTCCATCGTACTGTCGATTCTACTGATGCAAGGCAGTCAAATCGTGAACTCATACACGTTGGTCTGGTGGGAAGCAAAGTACGTATCCAGCGCGTTGATCAAAAATTCTGCATTTAAGGATTTGAATGTCACAGTCAGTTTGGATGGCCATTTTCTCTATATGAGGTTCTTTATGCCGCGCTTGGAATTTTCCAGGCGTGTTTTACGATCATTCTGTAGGAATATCAACTCCCACTGTCGACTGACGTTCTGATTGCTGTATTTAGCGGTTTTGCTATCGACATGATGTCCACCTTCGCCTCAAAAAACCTCCACAATAATGGCAATCGAGCGGTCATGTATGCACCCATGTCGTTTTTTGATACCACGGTAATTTGGGTTGAACTTGTTCGAGCTTTTTGTATTTCTGACTGCCAAGATTACTTACAGCCCATGGGCAGGATACAAAGTGTGTTCGGGAAAGATATCGACAGTAAGTTAGCTCATTAGTGAAATTGAGTCCTCACTCACGAAAATCAATAGATTTGGATATTCAGTTGCCTAGTGAGTATCTTAGCAACTCCTTTTTGCTTTCGATTAACAGTCTGAAAACAATCTAGCATCCATGAAAATGAGCAAGTTATCATCGCATATCCTGGCATTCAACTTATCGTTTTTCCATAGCTGTACTTCTCATGGCGAATGTCATCGGATCTGTAATCATTATATCCATCCTGGAACCTTTCTTTCGTGAGCTTCTTCTGCTCTACCAAAATTTTCGTAAGTTAGATTGATATGGGATATGCAGTCATTGCGGTCTTTGCGATCGCCTTTGCCTATCAGTATTTTGCATCCTTCTATAGGGCTAGTGCCCGAGAAGTGAAAAGACTGGATGCCATGCTACGCTCCCTTCTCTACTCGCACTTTTCCGAGTCTTTGACTGGTATGCCCTTAACCTCGGCCTTGTTGGTTAATAATAACCTTATCTTAGGCTTGCCTACAATTCGAAGCTATGGGGAGATCCCACAGTTCATCAGAGATAACAAGTTTTACATTGACTTAGAGAACCGTGCGCTGTTTCTCACTGTCACGAACCAAAGGCATTTAATTCTTCGTTAAGTAAGGGCTACCAATGTTAATGCTTGTTGTTAGATGGTTAGCCGTGCGACTTGATGCTCTTGGTGCATTCCTGGTGTTCTTTGTATGCCGACCTATACTGTCTTTCGGTCCCTAAATTAACATCCATTCTAGATTGCTATATTCTCTGTGACTGGAGTAGGGAGCATAAATGCGGCACAGATTGGGTTGGTCTTGACTTATGCTAGTAAGTACCTGAGCTAAAATGAGGTTTGACGCTCTGACCCTTTATCTAGCACAACTCACCCAGCTGCTTGGAAGGGTGACGAGACAGTCAGCAGAGCTTGAGGTTTGTGCTCCTTTTTACTTACGTTCTCGACGTCTGTGAATAGCTCTCAACAGAATTATATGAACTCCGTTGAAAGAGGTGAGAGCCTTAGGCCACAGTGTCTTTGGACGTAAGCAGCAAGCTGAGTCCAATGTCACAGTTGCACATTATAGCCACGCAGGTTATATTGACCAAGAAGCTTCTCACGAAATCTTGGATCATAAGCCACCTCCGGAGTGGCCTCATCGAGGGGCCATCCAGTTCAAAGATGTATCTATGAGTTATAGGCCTGGCCTTCCTAATGTTCTTCATGACCTCAATCTTAAGATCACACCAGGGGAGAAAATCGGGATTGTAGGAAGGACTGGTAGGTTTCTATTTACAATCATTGTGCGAATTCATCTCTCACTCCACGTAGGTGCTGGAAAATCATCTTTGACTTTATGTCTACTCCGTATCGTGGAATTTTCCGGGATGATTAAGATAGACGAGTGGGTTGCTTCTCCATTACTTCGGGATCGTATAAGCTAAATTCGAAAAGCATCAATATTTCCGAGATAGGATTGAAGGATTTGCGAACTAAAATCGCAATTATTCCTCAAGATGTATGCATATCTTAAAATACTGTGGCAAACGCTGACCTTACTTTGTCTAGCCTATCTTATTCAGCGGTACCGTAAGATCCACCCTCGACCCCTTTTCAGTTTACGACGATGTCCGTCTATGGGATGCTCTTCGTCGCTCGTTCCTGGTAGATGAAAGGCTTTCGGGTTCCTCTGCGACAGATGCAGATGACGGTAATGGCCGTATTACTTTGGATACCGTCATTGAACCAGAAGCAACCAATCTCAGCCTTGGACAAAGGTCGTTATTGAGCCTCGCCAGGGCCTTGGTTAAAGACTCACGAGTCGTGATCCTCGACGAGGCTACGTCCGTATCTTATTCGTAAACCTTCAGCCTTGCATTTTACTGATTAATATGTTTAGTGCGTCAGTCGACCTAGAAACAGATAAGCGAATACAGGACACAATCCGAACTGAGTTCCAGGATCGCACCTTACTGTGCATAGCTCGTACGTGGTCCTCCTGTGTAAGAATCCATTGGTATACTTTAATGGTTGATAGATCGTCTTCGAACCATCATTGGCTATGACCGAATTCTTGTCATGGACGCTGGTCAGATTGCTGTAAGTGATTTTCTGGGATCCTTTGTATTATCTTCTTTGTACACTGACTATCAACATAGGAATTTGACACACCATTTAACCTCTTCAATACAGAGAACAGCATATTTCGCAGTTTGTGCGATAGGAGTAATATATCTTTGATAGATCTGGAGAATTCGCGATGCTAGAGTTGACTTTTCTGGAATATTTCTTTATAGACATTACATTAAAATGAATCGAAGGCAAAACTGGAAACGAAAAATGTTCGTCAGCTTCGCAAAATAACCCCAGATTGCTTCAAAGATACCAACTTCCGGGCTCGAGTTTCCGAAGTGCTGGACGAGTCCTCCAGTCAACCTCCTGTTCTAATCCACTCCCAGCCGGTTGACTGAGGATATGTAAGCGGCCGGAGTCAAACAGCAGGATGAACGAATGTCTTCCTCAATGGTAGCGATGAACGGGTCTAGTAGGCGCATCGTCCCGGATCGTTTTCGCCTTCCGTCTATTAACTCCTCCGTTCGCGTCGATCGAGTTACATTGAATGGATCCAGCATTACCGGCGTGTTCGCATGTGTCGACGAGCTGCATGGCTTGAGTTCATCACTGGACGTCATCCTTATCGTCATCCCATCCGCGCGAAGGTTGTAATGCTTCAAACTAGATCAGAAAAACTCCTAGTGGATGTGGAAGTTAAGATCTACCTTTTGGTCCGGAGACGGAAGCCAATACCTACTTGGGCCACTTCGACTCTAAACATAGATATCGAAATCTCTGCTGCTGAACATGTGCATGACTAGTTGACCGCCGTGGCATGTGTCAAGAGTGCTATCCAATTTCTCAGACACTGACAGCTTCCGCGTTCAGAACAACTTAGAAATATGTGCGCAAATGTGTCATCTGGGTCTTAGAACAGTTTCTGGCCGCAGTACTGTCCTTCTTGCCATTGATTATATTCGTAACATTGTTCCCGATATACGGCACCATTTAGGCTAGATAGTCTCAGGCGCAAACGACGCTTCGGTTCGGCAATCGAAGCCTCCCGAGTGGGAAGCCAGCAATCTTTAGCAGCTGATTGCTCAATGTATAAATACCTGAAGGTTATGCCTGGCAAGGTCGTACGATCACAGTTAGCATTTAGGATGCGGTCTTTGGCTTGCTTGCTCCCTGCGGTCCTCTGCGGGGTAGTATATGCTCAGTCTTCTGTCACGGTTTCAACAACGTCTGGAACCCTTCGAGGCATTGAGCAGGATGGAGGTAAACCTTACTCAGACATAAAATATCCTCCGAAATACTGATTCCTGGGTTCGAACCCAGTAATGTCATTCAAAGGCATTGTAAGTAACGCATGAGCTACTTGTACAATTATATGAATAGTCTTAACCTCCTGCAGCGATTTGCTGAGCCACCTACCGGCTCACTCCGTTGGGAACCGCCTGTTCCATTTCTTAGTACTGCAACTCATAATGCAACGATTCTCAGTCCCGCTTGTGTTCAGCAGTTCGCTTTCGCTGGCGCCAATTTGAGTGAATTCTTATTCAATAACCCGCAAGATCCACCAGTTGAAAATGAGGATTGCCTTTTCTTGTTTGTTCCTGCCATCGTTCACGCGCGAGTCTGCTGACTACCTATTCTTGCACGCAGGAATGTCTGGGCCCCTTCACCAGCTTCAGGCGCCAAAAAACCAGTTGTTTTCTGGATCTATGGAGGGTAGGCTAATGTAGATCATCTGAAGGTCTGCAACTGACACTCTTTACAGATCGCTAGCTTTCGGAACGGCGTCTCTCCCCGCCTATGATGGAACATCCATCACATCTAACCAAGACATTGTTGTCGTCACTATCAACTATCGCACGAACGTCTTTGGCTTCCCCGGGGCGCCCGATCTGCCTCTCCAAGCAAATAACCTTGGCTTCTTGGATCAAGAACTTGCTCTTGAGTGGGTCAGGTTAAACATTGCCCAGTTCGGGGGAGATCCAACGCAGATCACTATTATGGTCAGTGAAGCGCTTTCTCTCTCTCATTCTTCGATAGAACTCGAACTCCAGCTCACTTCTCGACTCGCAGGGCCAATCTGCAGGAGGAGAGTCCGTCTCCGGTCTTGTTATTCGACATCCTATAGATCCGCCATTCAGAGCCGCGATCATCTTCTCAGGCTCTGTTCCCGATACCATTCCTTCTCTCACCCCCTTTGACTCTTTCAATAACTTTTCCGTTGCAGTGGGCTGTACTCAAGCTCCAGGGTCTCTAAGACTTGCGTGCCTGAGGAACGTCTCAACTGCAGATATTAGGGCATACACTAACGGTCCTTCAAGCGGGGCTTTCGGCTCTCTCATCGATAAGTAGGTTCAGTCTTTCTTTTGTTTATCTATGACCCCGTACTCACTGTACTAGTTTCACCACTTTCGGGGATAATCTGCAACGGATTCGAGCCGGAAACGCGGCTCGAGTGCCACTGCTAGCCGGGAATACACAGAACGACGGCACGCTATTCACGGTCGGTGAGAATAATCTTACCGCCTTCTTGGACTCTACGGGGATAGGGGCACTGGTCCCTCCAGATGTTGTGCGAGCGCTGTATCCTGGAGAGAATGACACGGATGTGATCGCGGACTCTTTCAGAGATTTAGTCTTTCTCTGGTAAAGTGATCAGCTTGGCGTGTTCTAAGGTGTGCTAATATTCTTGTCCTTCACATATCCAGCCCAGCAAGCCTTTGGACGGCAGCATTTGTTCAATCCGGTCTCTCTAGTGTTTTCCGTTATGAGTATGGTTTGTCGACAACTTTTAAATTGCATTTTAGCAATGGGTATAACGGCGGTTGGTAGGACCTGTCTTCCCCGATCTTCAGCTTTTCCCGAATGCTGGTGCTTGGCATTCCACTGAGCGTGGGTATGCTGATCTGCCACCTTACCTTTCACTTAATCTTTCCATAGTCCCGGAACTATTTGGAACATTCAATGCTTCCACCGCGACACCTAACGAAGTTACTTTGTCTAAGACATTCCAAACAGCTATCGCAAACTTCATTAAAAATCCAGATACATCTCCGGCACCGAATTGGCCTAAGTATGTTCCTGGAAATACAACTCAAACATTAGCAAAATTGGCGTACAATGGAAACGTTGATACAGATAATTTCGTACAAGCTGTTACGAGCAATTCCCAGGTTTGTAAACTTTTTATCCCTAAATGCGCCCCGAAAAATAAATATGCAATTTAGGATGCAACTTGCACTGCTCTATGGAATGCATTTTTGGACTTTTGAATCCAGTATTTGATTTTTTAGTATGTTAAAAGATGCATAACAAGATTTCCACATCATCATTTTTCTGATAAATTCTCCTCATCTGAGACACCTACAAGTCACAATCATAACTTGACTGTGGTATGCCAAAATTCTATTGCATTCCAATGCGCAGAGTCGGCGATACACTTGCAGTCATATTTTCTGAACATGTCATCCTCATTAGACATGGGCACGAGTAATGAATACTAGCTGTTGAGAATGTGCGAGAAGGTACTTACACATTCTAGGAGCGACTCAAGCAGTGCTCCATTGTTTTCTTAGTAATCTCTTTAAGTATTATCGAAATTAGTAGAATATTCTAGAAGTAATTACTCTAGGTATAAAAGATGTACGTAGAGTAGCTAAACAATAAGAAGTTTCACTATTCCTGAAGTACTTGCCATAACCTTTTCTCAACACTAGCGGATACTCATTACTTGTTCATTGCTCATTACTCGAGATGCATGAGTACTGAACTGCATGAGTATGTACTCGAGTGCGAGTTAAAACTTAATACCTTTAAAGTTGCAAGTACTCACATTTCAAGTAGGGAGAGTCGGAGTACTCACAAGTACTCACAACTTCACCAGCAAAAAATGACTGGCAATGCATAAACAATGGTTTCATTACTATAATATGTATACATATTTTACAGAAGCAGCTTACTTTTTTGAGTCAGTAAGTGCTATTGAGTACTTGAACCATGAAGTGCTCACTGCCCTCGAGTATAGCGAGTACTTGTTAAACTATTTAACTGGAGTCATACTCAAGTGCGAGTACTACTTATTATTACATTGTTCATGTGTATTTTGAAAGGGAAATGACTAAGCCACACTTCTAACATATCACAATTCAACCAACAGGAGCAGGTGGAAATTTCAGGATTATGAAAACAGAGAAAAGATGTAAGGCCTACACTTCCATGATACATACACTGTTACAGCATGATTACATATACACTCATTCGGACATATAAATACTGTATTACCCTTACTCATTCTTTCGCTTTCTTTCTTCACATGTAGTACTTCTCGATATACATCTAGTCGAGTTCTATTGTGTGACTGAAAGCCTCTCATCGACCTTACAAAAGATGAGAAATTGAAAAAAATAAGATTAGGTAAGGGAGACCTAGATGAAAGATTAGAGCTTTAAGCTATCAAGCTCTAACTAATTCTGATTTTGATAGCTGATCTCGCTTGGTTTTAAAGGGTAAGTAAAGTGTCTATCATTACTTTCCCCATTGCCATAAAGTTACCGAGAACAGTAAGAGTGTTTCTTACCATGTTCTTCTGTATGCAACCTTCGGCAAAAAGGTGTAAATATTCTACTGTCACAATTTGCTTAAAACATACGAGTCAAAGAGCAGGATGAATGAATGTTGCAATGAAAAGGTCCAGGTGCATCGTCCCTGGGGAATGGACTGTTCATAGATGTTTTGGCCTTCTGTTCAGGCGTGGTTGGATAGCTGCATGGCTTGTGCTCATCATTGGAAGTTATCTTCATTGTCATCCCACCCGCACATGCAGAGACAGGTGAGTAATACTTCAATCTAGTGAGAGATCAGATGGGGTGGAGACTTTAACGAGTGCCCTGTCCGAGTGTCCGAGCAAGTACGAGCAAAAATCTCCGAGGTCCGAGCCATATGGAAATGCTTTGTTAATAGATATACAGGTCCATAAGGCTAATAAATCATGATACAGACCTTTATTAAGGCTCAATAATCAAATAATAAATGAATGAAATACTGAATCTTTTTAGTAATCCATGCATTACATGTCAAAGAAACTAGCACTCTTACGCTTGGTATATGCTTGTAAATGCTACAATGAAACCTTTATTGCTTTGGAAAGGCAATCTCAGAGTTCAAAGACTCGATCTTCATAACCACAATGAAACTACGTTGCATTAGCTATGCTAAATATCACGAAATGAGGGAATTTTGCTATGACATTCTGTATGTAGTGAGATTGATAGAAACAATGTATGAAATATCATACTAATGTACTTTTTAACTGTACTGATGTTGCTTGGACAATTGTTGAAGTTGCTCGGGCTCTCGTCAAAATCGCTCGGACACTCGGATTTGGTTTGGACACTCGAACCGGTGGCTCATACTTGCTCGCACCTGCTCGTATGTATCTGTACTCTTTCTTGTATAAGGATGTATAATTATTTCCAGGGGAGAAAGCTGAATCAATGAAGGTTGCATAGGTAGATCACATTCAGTATAAAAGTAAATACATACATTACTAAGTCCTACTCCTTATTTTGCAAGATATCATATGCAGCCTAGGTCTGGACTTATCATTAGGACATTTCTCTTCCTCCCCTTCAGAGTCCAACTTAAACTCTGGACCTCGCTGTCAACATGAGTTAGAGTGTATCAAAGAGGTGGACTTGCTTCTCGCCACTTGAATATCTTTGAATTAATCACTAGAGGGCACCGTAAGGGTGCTAAATAGTGTAGTACCTAGCCCTACCTAGCATATTGGATGTAGCTCGGCCCCGCTCGTACTTGCTCGTACCTGCTCGTACCTGCTCGGACGCTCGGACTGGCTGCTCGTTAAAATCACTAACCCCTTTGGTGGGATACGGAAGCTAATCTCTGCTTGAGCCACGTCTATTCTACACATCTAAACATAGATCTTCGAATCTCAGCCGCTAGTCGTCCGTTGTGTACTCATCCGCTGTGGCATGTGTCGAGAGTTCTATTCAACATTCTCAGGCATTGACAGCTTTCGCCTTCGGAACAACTTTAAAAATATGCCTGTGGACGTGTCATCTGGGTCTAAGAGGGATTTCTGGCGGCAATTCTTTCCTTCTTTTCATTTAATATGATTCGAGACATTGTTCCAAATATGCGATACTTTTCCCCTCAGGCCTTGGATTTTTAGGCTAGATAGTCTCAGGCGCGGACCACAAGTTTGGTTCGGCAATCGAAGCCTCCCAAATAAGAATCCAATTATCTTTAGCAGCTGACGTCTACGAAATGTATAAATGTCTGAAGGTTATACTTGAAAAGGTTGTGCGATCACAGTTAACATACAGGATGCGATCTTTGGCTTTCTTTCTCCCTGCGGTTCTCGGTGGTGTGGTACATGCTCAGTCTCTTGTCACGGTTTCAACGACGTCTGGAACCCTTCGAGGCATTGAACAGGATGGCGGTAAACCGTACTCAAACATAAAATATCCTCCGAAATACTGATTCCTGGCTTCGAACCCAGTTATGTCATTCAAAGGCATTGTAAGTAGAGCATAAGCTTCTTGTGTATACGAATACTCTTAGTAACATTGTGCAGCGATTCGCTGAATCACCTACCGGCCCACTCCGTTGGGAGCCGCCAGTTCCATTTCTTAGTACTGCAACTCATAATGCGACGGTTCTCAGTCCCGCTTGTGTTCAGCAATTCCCTTTCGCTATCGCTAGCTTGAATGAATTGCTATTCAATAATCCGCAAGATCCACCAGTTGAAAATGAGGATTGCCTTTTCCTGTCTGTTTATTCCATCATTCAAGTGTGAGTGTGCTGACTCCCTATTCGTGTACTCAGGAATGTCTGGGCCCCTTCTCTAGCTTCAGATGCCAAAAAACCAGTTGTTTTCTGGATCTATGGAGGGTAGGCTCGTACAAGTAGATCATCTGAATGTCCACAACTGACATTTTTCACAGAGGGCTAGTTTTTGGAACCGCGTCTCTGCCCGCCTACGATGGAACATCTATCGCATCTAACCAAGACATTGTTATTGTCACCATCAACTACCGTACAAACGTCTTTGGCTTCCCTGGTGCACCCGATCTGCCTCTTCAGGCAAACAACCTTGGCTTCTTGGATCAAGAACTTGCTCTTGAGTGGGTTAAGCTAAACATTGCGCAGTTTGGCGGAGATCCAACCCGGGTCACTATCATGGTCAGTGGAGCGCTCTCTCTTACTCTTCGATGGAACATAGATTCAAATTCATTTCCTTTGCAGGGTCAATCTGCAGGAGCAACATCCGTCTCCGGTCTTGTTGTTCGACATCCCATTGATCCACCGTTCAGAGCCGCGATCCTCTTCTCAGGCGCCACTCCCGATACCATTCCTTCTCTCGCCCCCTTCGACGCTTTCAATAACTTTTCCATTGCAGTAGGCTGTACTCAACCCCCTGGTCCCTTGCGACTTGCATGCCTCAAGAACGTCTCAGCAGCGGATATTAGGGCATACACAAACGGCCCTACAAGTGGGACCTTCGGATCGGCGATCATTGATAAGTAGGTTCAGCTTTTCTTTTCCTCATTTGTAACCGGCCACTGACTGCACTAGTTTCACCACATTCACGGATAATCTGGAACGGATTCGAGCCGGCAACACGGCTAGAGTGCCAGTGCTAGCCGGGAACACACAGAACGACGGCACACTATTCACCGTTGGTGAGAATAATCTCACCGCCTTCCTGGACTCTACGGGGGTAGGAACAATAGTTCCTGCAGATGTTGTAAGAGCGCTGTATCCTGGAGAGAATGACACGGATGTGATTGCGGACTCTTTCAGAGATTTGGTCTTTCTCTGGTAAAGTGACTACAGCTTGATGTGTTCCAATCTAAGCTGATATTTTTGTACTTCACACATCCAGCCCAGCAAGCCTATGGACAGAGGCCTTTGTTCAATCCGGTCTCTCTAACGTTTTCCGGTATGAGTATGGTAAGTTAACTCTTAAAAATGGCATTGAGCATTCTAGCAGCGGGTATAATGGCAGTTGGTAGGGCCTGTCTTTCCTGATCTTCAGCTTTTCCCGAATGCTGGTGCTTGGCATACTACTGAGCGTGCGTATGCTACACTGCCACCTTACCTTTCCCTTAATCTTTCCATAGTCCCGGAACTATTTGGAACATTCAATGCTTCCACCGCGACATCTAACGAAGTTACTTTATCCAAGACATTCCAAACGGCCATTGCAAACTTTATCAAACACCCAGACACATCTCCTGCGCCAAATTGGCCTAAATATGTTCCCGGAAATGCCACTCAGACCTTAGCAAGATTGGCGTATAATGGAAATGTTGATACAGATAACTTCGTGCAAGCTGTTACGAGCAATTCCCAGGTCCGTAAACTTTTTCTCCTTGAGTGAGTATTACAAATGAATGTGCAATTCAGGATACACCTTGCACTGCTCTATGGAATGCATTTTTGGACTTTTAAATCCAGTATTTGATTGATTAAGAGAAAAATCACAAGTTGTGACTGAAATTCAGAAATGCTATATTGCACACGTCATTTTTCTAAGAATTCAAGTGCTCATCTGAGTCATCTACAAGTCATGGCACTCAGTGCTCACAACTTGACTGTGCCAGTGGCATGCCAAAAATTTTTTCATTTCAATGTGCAAAAGTCAGCAATACACTGCAGTCATATGGTTAATTTTCTGAGTCAGTCTTCCTCATCTAATACAACTACAAGAATGTAACCAACCCAGATCCCCTTATATTTGGGGCTTTTCTCAGAGTGAGGGAGTGAGCAGAGAGACTTTCCACTCTCAGTGCAGCTTTGGTTTCAGAATTCCTTGGTAGCATTTGGTAATCATGACTCAATAAAAATGTGTGCTGCTCCAGGGCAGGTTTAGCCATAAGCCAATGTGACAAACAGGTTACAGAAATGACTGACTGGGAAAAGACTAAATTTCTAAATCTATTTTATGCGCCCCTGCTTGTGGAAAAAAAATAACACCCACCAAACAGATAAGTTTGTAGTTCCTAGTTATTTTTATTTTTTCTTTAATGACTCATATCTGTGTTCACCTGACAACCATTATTCTTGGACCAATACTCTATTGTTAATGATACCTTGAGATCATTTCATAAACTAATACATGTCCGAATACCTGTTTTGGGAGTCTGAATTAGAAATCCGCTCACACAATATTGGACAAAATTGTCGCGAAATAAATTCCGAGGTGGCCAAATGATTTGAAGAATTTTCAAAAAAATTTGGATGCAAAAAACAAGGCCAGAATAAAGCAGAATGCATTCAACAAGCTCGGTGCTTCCACATTCGACCATTGATTAAGTGATCTAATTGGCGCTTAATAGGCCTGTCCAAAAGTCATCGAACAATCAACAGACGGCACATACATCAGTATACTGATTGTCATGTTCTCTGCTTACAGGAGACTAGGTTGCAACTGATTTTGAAGGACAACTAAAGTGTCTATACCTTTTTGTATCAGAATCTAAACTCATATGTAAGGAACATGGTAAGAAGCATTCCTACTGATGTCTGCAATTTTCCCATGTCACTGTTGCAGTGTTGGCCTTAAGGGTCAGAACCTAATCAGGTTTCTAATTGGGACCTAACATTGAATGGAGATAATGATATACTCATGAGTGTACTTGGAGAGATGTTAGGAAAGGCACTTTGGAGCTCTTTCAGCAGATATTTTTTTCTAGAACAGAGTGGCCTACTTGATATGGGCAATATGCACTGCTGCATCTGCCTCTATATTGTTTTCCAATCCTACACCCAGACTTCACTTGACTGCACCAAATTATCCTGGATTGTTCACAAACTTAGATCAGAAGGGCATAAATATCCATTGTCCTTATACAAGCTCAGCTGAAACAAAGCAATCAACACAGGGTATTGGGATAGTGATCCATTGTATTTTTTTAAAAACAATATTATGGCCAAGCATATATAAGATGCTCTATGCCAGAAGACACTTCTTCATTTACTGAAATTCCTTCTAAGATTCTACAATGGGGTGAATACTGCGAAATGAATTATTATCCTACAACCTGGGTCAAGTGGTCAGTCTCTTTGGCTTCAGTATCTTGCATAATGCAAAATTTTGTACCAGGGATAAGGATTGCCAGGGATAAGGACTGCTATGTAGCCAGGCTTGAGAATAATGTGTAGTTGATAAAATATTTACTTGTATGAATGAATTTTGCACTCGTTGTGCCTTGCTCAGATAATATTTTGCAGCATGGGTCAACCCTAACTTTGAGTCAAGTTAAGTCTTTGACCCAGACCCAACACAGAACTGACCTGACCCCACAGCTTAGGGCAGGATCCCGCCTGACCCTGACCTGAAACCAGGGTTCATGACCCGACCTTGCACAACCCTAGTCTCAGATTTGTGCAGAAAGTCCTAGTTATTGCCAACCTTTTGGCCTTCGGTCCATTTCGCATGCTTGCATGTGTCAATGAGCCGCATGGCTTGTGTTTATCTTTCACTACAACTGGCTCAAATTTTTTCAGCCATAATTATTACCATAAATAGATTTGAAATAAATCCTTATTTTTGCCTGAAAAAATGCTGGAAATTCAGAGACTTTCTTCTCCTGTATCATAATCAAGAAAAAGATGACAATTAAGGCTGAATTTTGCTCAAAAAAACATTGGGTATTCCTTTTAATTTCCACTGATAAAAGACAATGATTTTGGCCATAAAAGCTTTACAATTACCTTTGTTATTAAAGCTGGATTTCGCTGGTCATTACACTCTTTTTACAGCCGAAAAAAGAACTGAACTTCTTGCCTTGTGTTAGGACCTTTACTACCTTTGTTGTTAGAAGCTTGTAGCAGGTTCAATGAATAGAAAGTATTTTATTATACCACAGCTGAGACAGAATATGCGATGGGGAGTCGCTACGTACAACAGGTGAATGAGTCCTGTACGGTTTTGGTATTGGATGTGGAGGAATGATCCTCAAGTGTCAAATAATAAATCTAGTAGCTCGGTGCAACTAGAAATAGTATATCAAAAGAACTTGTTAAGACAGTATTAATGAGGGTTGACTCGGGAGGTTCGTGACTCGGTGTCCGTTTACCCTACGAGATGGAATATTCAAAAGGCTACAGCAGTCGAATAGTCTTGTCGATTGGTTCAACAAGTGAGAAGTGGATATGCCAGTGACTCAGTGTCAATGGGGTTTGCTCGACTTGGTGTTAAGCAGAATAATATTATAGACTAGTGAACAAGAGAACAGAAACAACACAGATCAAGATAGTTCAGGTAATAACAGCATTATTGTGGGAGATGTAGGTACAAGGCTTTTATACTCTGCAGGGAGACATGTGGTCTTGTGAATAGAAGTTTGGAATGAGCAACTGGTTAGTTCGCCTCGCAAAACACGTGTCAGATTTGGAGAGCCGAATTGATTGGTAAGACTATTATCGAGTCGTGTGGTGAGTGTACTGGTTGGAAAGAGCAGAAAAAATAGCGTAGGGCATAACATTACCCCCCCCAAGGGCCTTGAGCCCTTGAAAGGATGCGTAGCTTTTGATGTGACACAGTGTTGTGACTGCCATGCTGTCAGATTAAGTTTTCAATGTGCCGGCTGCTGAATTTTGATCAAAAACTCTAAGTCCGAAGCCCTTATAAAGCTGGCACTCTGGGTTTTTGAGTCAATTTCTTCTTTCCCCCTGACCACTATGTCTTCATCTCAATTGTCTACTGACCAGCCCATTGCGTCGTCTAGTAAATCAGAAGGGTCAAAGCCCTGACTCATCATCAAGATTCCGCAGACTCTCCAGTTGGCGTCGCTGGTTCCCTTTTCCAACGCTCTTCCCTCTGCTCCCCCAGTGGCCAAGAAGATGCGACGTGTGGCCTTTGAGTGCAGTACATGTCTCAGCTATCCCTCAATTTCAATTATGGACTGCGTTCCCCCTTCCCTTCCTACTGGCCTCCAGCCTATTTATGAGGACGCTTATCTCGCCAATTTGAGTCCTGAGGTTTTGGATAGGGTAGATGTCGAAGAGTGGAGGAATATTTTTGGGAACTACCCATCTTGCAAATATTGCGAGTTGCATAATCTTCACTCCTCCTGCTCCCTTTGCCCCAACTCTTTATCATGTAGTACTTGTGAAGCGAACTATCCTTCTAGCAAGAAGTTTTGTTCCTTCAAGAGTATCTTTCGTCTCCTCCAATTCCACATCCTCGCTAAGCTCCCCCTCATCATTGCCTATCGTATTGTGTCAAGTCGAGGGCTGTTTGCTATTTGGGGTGAGGAATGGAATGCCTTTAACGATGGGGTTGTGAAAAATCCCTTACTACTGTAATCATCCTGAGGAGTTAGGTTTATCATCGGACAGGCCGAGGGTTTCGGAAGGCAAAAGGAAAGCTGGTGAGTTCAATGAGTCTAGGGTTGTTATAGTACTCATTATCTTCCTAGTTGTCTCTTCAAATGCCTTTTGAAAGAGTCAGCTCCTTCGACAGGAGGGGATACATTTAGTGGAGTCGAGTTGTGAACAGGTTGTTCCGAATTTGTATCGTAAGGGGAAGGAGGTTGTTCGCGACACTGCAGATGTTGATGTGGAGATGGGCGCTCCAGAAGAGCTGGACGCCATGACTTTGGATTATCCCGAAGATGTTCCACCTCCCCCTGTCCCTGTTCTGACACCTTCTGCCCCCATCTGGAAGGCTAGCAATAACCGGTCCTATTGCGAGGTTTCCGGCTTGAAAATGTGGTTTTTTGAACCTCTCGTCAAGCAAGTCCCTTCCAATGGGTCTTCTCTGACTTGGGACAAAAGTAAGTCTCAGTTTAAACTCTTTTTCTTTTTGCACATCCATACTAATTAACCTCTTCAGTGATACAGACCGCCATAGAATGTGTGGTTACAAGGATGGCATCATTGTTTGCTGGTCCTGGGAAGAAGATGCTCGAGCAGGATTTATGGGCTCTGGTGGATGGAATGATTCAAGGAGCGTTCACAGATCTTGAAGAACAATTGGTGCGTAATCCCACACTTCTGCAGATTTATCTAGTCGTTTACTGTTTTTCATGTTCCTTTAGCAGCACTCCCCTTCTGAGCCACCTGCGCCATTCTCAAGCGAATCCCTGCTTTGATTTGTTGAGTTGCTAATGGTTGTGAATATGACTTCTGCAAACATCGTCAATTCTCAACAGGACAAACTCCTCCAAGTGTATCGGGAGTATCAAGCTTTATTGCAGAAGTCAGATTGTCTGGAGACTGAGAATCTCCATTTGAAGGAGCAAGTGTTGGAGAAGGATGAGGAATTAGCTTGTCTGAAATCCTTCGTAAGGCATTTCAAAGGTGACATTCAGTCGTTGGTAAGTTCCTTTCTTCTCTTTCGACTGGTTTAGTTTTTTGATAGGATATCTTACAGGAGGTTCAGCAATTAAGGGGAGCATTGGAAGCTCGGGATGGCGAGATAGAGGAGCTAAAGAAGAAGTTGGCTGCAAGTGAGGAGGCCTGTCAAGTTGCAGCGGAAGAGTTGAAGTTGTGAGATGATGAGCTTGGCCAACTTCGACAGCTTTTTGAGTCAGTCCGAGGGCAGTTTGCTGCTGCCTCGCCCACAAAGCCTTCTTCCAGTGGTTCCTAGGACTTTTGGCTCATAGATTTTTTGTATATTGATAGATCCTTATTCTGAATTTTTTGTATTTCCCTTCCTAAATTAAATCTTTTTCTTTTTTGGGCCCCTCCTTTGTGTGAAATAAGAAGTTGCCCCAGGTTCAAAATAAGATATCTCCTGAGAATCAAAGTATTCAAAAGCTTCCATGAGGTGTATGCATGTGGCTGCACATTTTGTTCCTTATTAGGTTCGTATTGGGCATCCTTGTCTCAATAAAAGGACATTTTTGAGACTGTTTCTCTATCCTCATTTCGAGATCCTCCCTTGTCATGGCTTCCCCTTCTCCTTTTGACTCTGCTTTGTTCCTAGATCATCTTGCTGATGCTGCTGAGAGTATTTCTCAAGTCATGTCTGATCAGGACATCCTTGTGAACCAAGCTCATTGTGAGTTTGGGCGACTGCAGAGGGTTGTCGAGGGTCAATCCAATGAGATCCACAAGTTGCGAGAACTCTTGAGTCAAACCACGTAGGAATTTGAAGATAAGATGCTCGAGTTGTCTGTATGTCTTTTTCAACTTGTCGTAGGGTTTCCATGGCTCACTGATCTTTCCTAGTGAGACACCCAGGAAGCCAGATATCTTCATGAAACTGCTGAAGTGACCATTAAGGAGCAAGATTGGGTTATTAAGGAGTTGCAAGACTCTCTCGTCAAGTCCCACAACCTCCAACTTGCTGCTGAAGCTTTGGCCCAGGGGCATGGAGTTGAATTATCTCAATTTCACAGTGTTTATGAGGAGCTTTGTCGTATCTTGAATATTGGAGATCTGCCCTTGGAACCAGTAACTACTAGCACCGTTGCCCCTATGGACATATGGGGTGGTCCTTCATCTGAATCCTTTCTTTTCGAGACGAAGAGTGACTCTACTCCTGATTCCCTATCCAATTTTGTTCCTTCTCTCAATACCACTTCCCTTCCCAGTACTCTTGTTGAGACTCGCAATACATCTCCTGTAGTGATCTTTTCATCTGGTCACCCTAATGCCTACTTTGTTCGCACTGGGGAGGATCCTTTGACCTATTCATTGGTTGAAAAGAATGAAGATGAATTGGTGGATTCCAGCCTCCATATGGCTCTGACCCTGCAGGATATACAGGAACAGATGGAGATTGAGTGTGTTGAGGATTTATATGCCTGGGAATTGGAGGAAGTATTTGGAATCCCTTTCAATGTTCGAGCTGAACATGACAAATTAATTGAGTTGTCCTTTGATTAGTCCTTCCGTTCCAGCCTTCTGTACCTGTATATCCCAATCTATGCCCACTGTATGCTTTATTTCCCTGAAATAGAATCATGAATTTGTTATGATTTTTGATAATAATAGAGAGAAACATGTCGAGAAATTGGAAATGAAAACTTGAAGTATTGCTTTTACCCCCCCTTTAAGGTTGAGGTTTCCATTTTGAGAGTCATTTCTCCCAATTAAATGACAGCTTCAGCTGCTTGTCTCAACTCCCTTTCCTCCTTGTCTTGCAGGGCTAGGCTTTTGAGTTCTTTGAGGAGCTCGAGAGGTAACTTTCGTTTTCTCAGATGTGCTTTCTCCCACTCGCGAATCAAATCAATACTTCCTACCATACCTTTCCAGGGAATCCAGGACTCCTCATCATACCCTTTCCATTTGATCAAATACTGGATTCCTCTGTCCATTTCTCCCATTGGACGACTGTCTTTTATCAACTCAACTTCATATTCCGGTTCCCCTTTAATGAAGATTGGTGGGGGTGGCGATATGACTCGCTGGAAAGGATCCGGATGATGGGGTTTTAGTCTATCGACATGGAATACATTATGGATTCATTGTAGGTCCCCTGGTAACTCAAGTCGATAGGCATGAGATCCTATTTTATCAAGTATCGTATAGGGTCCTGCCCACTTGTGATCCAATTTTTTGGTAGGCCTTCTTGTTCGGATGTTACCCATATCCAACCAGACTTGGTTGCCCTTTTTCCAATCAGGATTTCTGGCACAGTGGCAATTGAACTGATTCGCTGCTGCCTTGTTTGCTTCGTATATATGTTGTTTTAAATATTTGTGTATTTCTTTTAACTCGGTAGCATACTGGTTTGCTTCTGAGTTGTTCACCTTTGAAAGGTTGATTGAAAGTTTTGGATGGTATCCTTTATTCACAAAGAAGGGTGTTAATCCTGTAGTTGAATGGGGAGTGTTGTTGTATACGAATTCTGTGATAGGTAATAAGGCATCCCAGTCGTCTTGGTCATAAGACATATAGATTCTTAGGTATCCTTCAAGGCTTTGATTAGTTCTCTCTGTCTGCCCATCTGTTTGAGGGTGATATGCCATCGAGAGACAAGACTCAATACCAAGTATCTTACACAATTCCTTCCAAAACTGGGAGATGAACAAGCTTCCCCAATCAGAGACAATATCCGCTGGTAGCCCATGTTTTGAGAATACATTTTTGAGAAATAGTCTTGCAAATTCCTTTGCAGTGTCTGTCATGTGACAGGGAATATAGATGGCTTGTTTTGTGAGCCAATCTACTACTACTAGGATTGCATCACATTGTTCCTTTCCTGCTTTCAGGAGTTGTACTATATGATCCATTGAAATTGAGCTCCAGGGTCTTTGCCCAATGGGTAGAGGTTTCAGATTCCCATATCGGAGAGTTCTTCTAGCCTTGGATCTTATACAAGTATGGCAGCTTTGTACATAGTGATGTACATCTTTGCTGCTTCCTTTCCAAAAGAACAACTGATTGAGCATTTTTTTTGTTTTCTTCTTGCCCGGATGTTCTCTGAGTGCATGATCGTGATAGGCAGATAGTACATCTTGTCGAAGGTTTGTGTCATTAGGGACATATATCTGACCTTGTCGTTTAAGTAACCCATTTTCAAATACCACATTTTTAATCTTTCCTTCTTGAATCTGCTTTATTGTGTCTTGCATGAATTCGTCTTGTTCTGCCTTTCGAATCTGTTCTAATAACAAGTCCTCATTCAAAAGCAATGCTGCATTGAGTCATTCCGGAGGAATCAATATTTGCTCTCTTCCTGCTCTAGCAGAGTCCCTATCAATTCCTTTCTTTGGGTATACATCTGCTCGTCTCATCAAAGCATCTGGTTTTGCTCCCAAAGTTCCAGGTCTATAGTTGATTCGGAAGTCGAATCCTGATAAGGCCTCTGACCACCTCGCTTGTCTTGCTGACAGCTGTTTGGTAGTCATAAATCACTGCAGGTTATTGTGATCAGAATAAACTTGGATTTGGAATCTCGAACCGTCACAATAGGCTCTCCAAACTTTAAAACATTCCACAATAGCCAGTAATTCCTTGTCGTAGATATTGTAATTTATTTCAGCTGGTATCATGGACTGAGTATGAAAAGCAATCGGATGTATTTCTCCAGTTTTCAGATCCAGCTGAGACAATATTCCTGCTATTGCCCAATCCGATGCATCACATTCCAGAATAATCAGAAGTTCTGGGTCAAAATGTTGTAGCACTGGGGCATGTGTAAAGGCATTTTTTAATAAATCAAAACACCTTTGACATGACTTGTCCCAATGCCAAATGGCATCCTTTTGCAGTAGTGACGTTAGGGCTTTCATTATGCCGCTATAATTGTCAATAAATCTGCAATAGAAATTTGCAAAACCCAGGAATGATTGCAGTTCTTTTATATTCCGTGGAACTGGCCAAGATGTTATGGCTTTGACTTTGGACTGATCCATCAACACTCCTTTAGGATTTATTATTACCCCCAAATATTCAACTGTGTTGGTATTGAAACTGCATTTTTCTGGTTTCGTGTGTAGGTGGTTGTCTCGTAGCCTTTGTAATACCTTTTGGACTTGTTCCTCATGGGTTTTTTTGTCATCTGAATAAATGAGAATGTCGTCCAAGTAAATAACCATGCATACATCCAGTAAATCATGGAAAATGTCATTCATAAAAATTTGGAAAGCTGAGGGGGCATTTGTTAACCCGAAAGGCATGACCAACATTTTGTAGGATCCATATCGCGTACGAAATGCTGTTTTCCACTTGTGGCCTTCCGCTATTTGGACATTGTTATATCCTGCTCTCAAATCAAGTTTTGTAAAATATTTTGCCCTTCGTAGTTGGTCGACAAGTGGGCCTATAAGGGGTAAGGGATACCTATTCTTTCTTGTGATTCGATTTAAGGCCCAATAGTCAATACAAAGCCTTAGGCTTCCATCCTTTTTTTTTACAAATAGAACTGGAGCCCCAGCAGGCGAGTTGGAGGCTCTAATAAATCCTTTCCCTAGCATATCATCGATATAATCCTTTAGGGCTTTTAGTTCCATTTCCAACATGTTATAGAGTTTCCCAAAGGGAGGGGCTGAGTCCCCTTCCATCTCAATTTTTAAATCGTACATACGGTGTGGAGGTAAGACCTTCGCCTCTCCTGGGGAGAACACGCCCAAGAAGTCTCGATACTTCTCAGGAACATGTTTGAGTATCTCTTCTTTGTCTTTTTGAGATTCTCCAGTCTCTGCTTCTGTCAGAAGTTTTTCTGTAGCTTCCCTGTTTCCTCAAATCAACTCGTGAGTTGCAGATTTTTCTGTATTAGTGGTATCATCATTATTCACTTGATTTGAGACTGTGGTGATATGCAGGAAATAGGCAGGTGTCCCGTCTCGTATTATAGTGTCCATTGCAGCTGCACTGATGAGACTTACTGCCTTGCCTGGGAGGTTTGGACCCATTCTCCTTTTGACCTTTTCAGGTTTTCCTATCTTCATCCCTCATTTCGTATGTTTTCTCCGTTGCTGGAGTGCAGAGGTTTTTGAGATATTTAATACCCTTGTCAACAGGCCTTGTGGAATAGAATCCTGATGCAATTTTCCAACTCGTTTATATATCCACCTCCATTTCTGCTTGTATGCTGGCAGTTTTGAACTTCTTTTGTCACTCCTTTCTGCCCAAGCTTTCAATGCTTTCTCAGAGTAACCATTTCCATTTTCCCCTATATTGTATTTATTTTTCCATTTTTGAGATCCTTGTTGTAATCATTAGCCCAATTCATATAAAGCAACCATTCATTGAATTCCAAAACTGACAAGTCTACATCCACATTTTCTTGTTCATTATAGGCTGATTTGTGTTTCGAGTCAGGGATTGATGTATCCTGCATCTCGTTAGTATTCAAGTTCCATGTACCGGTGAATGAATCAACTAGTGAAGCTGAAATTTGTTCTCTTCCTTGGAATGTCAAAGTCAAATCCTTCCAATTTATTTCAGGATTGAATTCTTTGAGCCATGGTAAACCTAACACAATAGGAGCCATTGGGTGTAGTTGGGTTATTAGGAATTTAACTGTTTGAATTGAACTGTCGGCGAAGCTGATAGTATCTTTAAAAATTTTTGTTATATCCCCTGCCGAAGTTGGCTGTCCATCAAATAATTCAAGTGGAATTGGAGTATCTAAATCAGAGATATTTTTTGGGAATTTTTCCGCAAGGTTTTTATCGATAAAAGAACAAGTCACGCCTGAATCAATAAGAGTATTATAACTTAGATTTTTGGAATCGGAGAAGGGGAAATGTGTCGAGATGAGAAATGAGTTGTTAGAGCGAGACAAGAGACGAGCTGGGGATGTTTTTTCTATTACTGCCCCACGACAGACCGCTTGAGCAGGGTTTTTTGGATTCCAGGCTGCTCTCAGTGTGTCTCTGGAATCCCCTCTGCTTTTCCTGAGTTGTTTTCTATCTCAACATTCCAAATCTTGTCATTAGGTGGGTCCCCTTCTAGAGTAAAGGTTGCAGCCCTCAACTGGTCACTTTGTTGATTGTTTATACTCGAAGTTCCATTTTTTGGAGGGTCCCAATTCTCCCTATTCTTGCAATCTTTACCAATATGATCTGATCCACCACAATTATAGCAGAGTCCCAGTTTACAACATCGACGGAACTCTTTGACTTGCTCAGGGGTCCTGGCAGCTCAAATTGCCTGTAGGAATTCTTCATCTCCTGGGTTTTTTGAGACTCCATTGTTTCCTCCCTGATTTTCTAAGCTTTCTCCACTATTTCCATTCTGACTCAAGGCACTCACAAAGTCTTCAGATTGTCCATATACCGTACCACTAATATTGTCTGAATTTACATTACTGTCCCAAGCTGCAGCTCCTCTTTGTCGAGTGGTCCAATTACCTTGATTCCTACCTTGTTGACCCCCTGCCTGTTGGGGGTTATTACTATTGGATCCTTGTTGCAGGTTAGAGTATTGAGGATTCAATGGGGCCATAGGATTATACATCCTGAAACCAGAATTTCCTCCATGAGAATGAGCTGCATTGGTTGCACAAATTGAATTGTCCAACTCCTGGAATCGCTGTACCCATTGTGGATAATTCTGAGGGGGATGAGGTTTGAGCTGCTACTGTCACGTCGAGACTCC
>KN834803.1:48631-76026 GCA_000827265.1 Collybiopsis luxurians FD-317 M1 | reverse complement strand
TTTTATTATACCACAGCCGAGACAGAATATGCGATGGGGAGTTGCTACATACGACAGGTGAACAAGTCCTGTACAGTTTGGTATTGGATGTGGAGGAATGATCCTCAAGTGTCGAATAATAAATCTAGTAGCTCGGTGCAACTAGAAATAGTATATTGAAAGAACTTGTTAAGACAGTATTAACAAGGGTTGACTTGGGAGGTTCGTGACTCGGTGTCCGTTTACCCTACAAGATGGAATATTCGAAAGGCTACGGCAGTTGAATAGTCTTGTCGATCGGTTCGACAAGTGAGAAGTGGATATGCCAGTGACTCGGTGTCAATGGGGTTTGCTCGACTCAGTGTTAAGCAGAATAATATTATAGACTAGTGAACAAGAGAACAGAAACAACACAGATCAAGATAGTTCAGGTAATAACAGCATTATTGTGGGAGATGTAGGTACAAGGCTTTTATACTCTGCGGGGAGACATGTGGTCTTGTGAATAGAAGTTTGGAATGAGCAACTGGTTAGTTTGCCTTGCAAAACATGTGTCAGATTTGGAGAGCCGAATTGATTGGTAAGACTATTATTGAGTCATGTGGTGAGTGTACTGGTTGGAAAGAGCAGAAAAAATAGCGTAGGGCATAACACCTTGTTTCAATTGTAAAATGATTATGATTACAGCTGTGAAAACACAATGACCAGGTCCAGCCCTGGAATCAGCAGGAAGTGATTACTCAGCCACCCAACTCTTGGATATAGTTGATGTACTCAGTTGAGAAATAGGTAAGACCTGCTCCTGGAGCCGCCTTGGAGATATCGGCATTTAGGAAGGCACCGTTACTTGTGGTACTGGCGCCGTTAACAGAAGCAGTTCCAGTGCCCATATTGACTGTAGTCCAATCTTCCAGAGCATAACTTCCTGCTGATTACAGGGCTGGACCTGCCCATTATGTTTCCCCAGCTGTAATTATATTTGTTTTACAATTGAAAAAAGACAAGAAGTTCAGTTCTTTTTTTGGCCATAAAAGGAATGTAATGACCAGTGAAATCTAGCTTTAATAACAAAGGTAATTGTAAAGCTTTTATGGCCAAAATCATTGTCTTTTATCAGTGGAATTATAAAGGAATATTCAATGTTTTTTTGAGCAAAATTCAGTCTTAATTATCATCTTTTTGTCAATTATAATATAGGGCAAAAAGGGCTCTGAATTTCCAGCCTTTTTTTTAGGCAAAAATAGGAATCTATTTCAAATCTATTAATGGTAATAATCACAGCCAAAAAGAATTGAGCCAGTCATAGTGATTGAATTACATCTTTATTATCATCCCATCTGTGCATGCAGAAACAGATGCAGGATCTAGTAATGCTTCAATCTGAGAGATCTAAGAGACTCTGACCAACGACGAGGATGTGAAGATGTACCTTTGATCGGGATACGAAACCCAATATCTGCTTGAGTCCCTTCAATTCTAAACATATATCTTCGAGTCTCAGCTACCAGACATGGCTAGTTGACCTCTACGGCATGTGTGGACAGTTCCATCCAATCTTTGCAGCTTCTGCCTTCAGAACAATGTAGGAATGTGTGCGGCGTGCGCGAACATGTCATCTGGATGTAAGAATAATCTGGCGCCAATACTTCTCTTCTTTCCATTGAACATACTCAATTTGTTGTTCCTGATATACGTCACTACAAAGGCCTTGGAGATTTAGGCTAGATTGTCTCAGGCGCAGACTGCAAACTCAGTTCAGCAATCGATACCTCGCGAGTGGGAACTTAGTAATTTTCAACAGCTGATGTCTACAAAAAGCATAAATACCTGAACGTTATACCAAAAAAGTTTTACAATCATAGTGAGCATACAGAATGCGATCTTTGATTTTCTTTCTCCCTGCGGTTCTCTGTGGGGTGGTACATGCTCAGTCTCTTGTCTCAGTTCCAACAACATCCGGAACCCTTCGAGGAATTGAACAGGATGGAGGTAAACCTTACTCAGAAATAGTATGTTCTTCAAAATACTAATTCCTCACTTCGAGCCCAGTTGTATCATTTAAAGGGATTGTAAGTAGTGCATAAGCTCTTTGTACAATCTTACAAATAGTCCTAACCTCCTGCAGCGATTTGCTGAGCCACCTACCGGCCCGCTCTATTGGGAGCTGCCTGTTCCATTTCTCAGTACTGCAACTCATAATGCTACGGTTTTCAGCCCTGCTTGTGTTCAGCAGTTCGCTTTCGCGGGCACTAGTTTGGCAGAATTCTTATTCAATAATCCACAAGATCCACCGGTTGAAAATGAGGATTGCCTTTTTTTGTTTGTTTATTCTATCGTCCACGCATGAATGTGCTGACTTGTTACTCTTGTACTCAGGAATGTCTGGGCCCCTTCTCCAGCTTCCGGCACCAAAAAACCAGTTGTTTTCTGGATCTATGGAGGGTAAGCTCATGTAGATTATACAAATGTTTCCACAACTGATGCTCTTTATAGATCGCTAGCCTTTGGGATGGCATCTCTGCCCACCTATGATGGAACATTTATCGCAACTAATCAAGACATTGTTATTGTCACTATCAACAATCATACAAATGTCTTTGGCTTCCCTGGTGCACCCGATCTGCCTCTCCAAGCGAACAACCTTGGCTTCTTGGATCAAGAACTTGCTCTTGAGTGGGTTAAGTTAAATATTGCGCATTTTGGTGGAGATCCAAACCAGGTCACTATCATGGCCCGTAGAGTGCTCTGTCTTATTCTTCTTCGATAGAACTGGAATTTGTGTTCATTTCCACTTGCAGGGTCAATCAGCAGGAGCAAGGTCCGTCTCTGGTCTTGTTGTTTGGCATCCCATAGATCCACCATTCAGAGCTGCGATCCTCTTCTCCAGCGCTATTCCCGATAGCATTTCTTCTCTCGCCCCCTTTGACTCTTTCAATAACTTCTCCACTGCAGTAGGCTGTACTCAAGCGCCTGGTCCCTTGCAATTTGCCTGCCTTAAGAATATCTCAGCAGCAGATATTAGGGCATACACAAACAGTCCTACAAGTGGGGCTTTCAGACTGATCATTGATAAGTAGGCTCAGCTTTTCCTTTCTTCATTTTTAACTGGTTACTCACTGCACTAGTTTCACTACATTCGGGGATAATCTGGAACAGATTTGAGCTGGCAACACGGCTAGAGTACCAGTGCTAGCTGGGAACACACAGAACGATGGCACATTATTTACAGTCGGTGAGAATAATCTCACCGTCTTCTTGGACTCTACCGGGGTAGGGGCAATAGTTCCTGCAGATGTTGTACGGGCTCTGTATCTGGGAGAGAATGACACAGATGTGATTGCGGACTCTTTCAGAGATTTATCCTTTCTTTGGTAAGTGACTGACTTGGTGTGTTCCAATGTAAGCTGACATTGTTTCATCCAGCCCAGCAAGCCTTTGGACAGAGGCATTTGTTCAATCTGGTCTTTCTAGTGTGTTCCAGTATGAGTATGGTTAGTCAACCAATTTTCAATTGCATTTTAGCAGTGGGATAACTGTGGCGGCTGGTAGGACCTGTCTTCCCCAACCTTCAGCTTTTCCCAAACGCTGGTGCTTGGCATTCTTCTGAGTGTGCGTATGCTAATCTGCCACCTTGCCCAAGTTCACTTAATGTTTTCATAGTCCCAGAACTGTTTGGAACATTTAATGCTTCCACTGCGACATCTAACGAAGTTACTTTGTCTAAGACATTCCAAACAGCCATTGCGAACTTTATCAAAAACCCAGATGCATCTCCTGTGCCAAACTGGCCTAAGTATGTTCCTGGAAATGCCACTCAGACATTAGCCAGATTGGCGTACAATGGGAATGTTGATACAGATAACTTTGTGCAAACCATTACGAGCAATTCCCAGGTTTGCAGACTCTTTAATTCTTGTATGCATCCTGAAAAATGACTATGCAATCCAGGATACACCTTGCTCTGCTCTATGGAATGCATTTCTAGATTTTTGAATCCACTAGTTAATTGTTAAGTATGTGAAAAGATGACTGAATCAGAATAACAAGTTGTGACTGAAATGACAACAAATGCAAAAAAAAATTATTACACTTCGATATGCAATATGAATGTAGCCGTATCAATGGTATTATTATTTGTCTAATGATTTTCTCCTCATTTGAGACTTCTGCAAGTCAGAATGATGACTTGATGTGGCAGGCCAAGAGTTTTATTAAAGTTTATTGCAATTCAACGTGCAAACACATGCAGTCATATGACTATATTTCCACTGTTCACTTGAGACCTAAGGTCTTAATTAAGTTAAGGCCTTAATTTCTCGATTAAAGAGGGATTAATTTCAATGACCAAGGTTAATTTGCTTAATTAAGAGTCTCAATTAACCTGTGACCTCTCAAATGAACTTCATTTTGCTGCTGTGGTTGCACCATCCTTGCTGCACTGCTCAGTCAGAATGCATGCTACAAGGGGGATCTGTTTATATTTCTGTTGATGCACTTTGTGGAGGAGTTCAGCAGAAGAATGGTGATGTAACTAAACAAAGTTGTATTTGGAGTGGAGTGAAGAAGCATTATTTAAGTTCTTGGGATAAGAGGAGGACTATGAAATGTTAGACAATAATGAAAAAAATGATTGGGGATGAATAGAATGGCAGAAACTTACTTTTCTATTAATACCTTAACTAGTCCTTAGGTTGAATAGATACCCTTACAGTCTGTATTCAAAAAAAATGTGCCACATGATTTTTTGTTGCATTTTTGTTTTGGCCAGGGCATAACTCATGAACGACAACATATATAGCTTAGATCCTGGTACAAGAAAGGTAGCATGACATATGTAGAGTGTAATGGTGACTGCATGTATAAACAAAAAAAGTGGAAGGCTGAATTTTGGACAAGAAAACATGGACACACTATGGGCCTGCAGCTCATTGAGAAATTAACAAACAATAGACAATGAAAAAAGAGTTGCCCACCTAGTATTTTGTGTTCCATCCCTTTGCCTTCATCAATGCTTCAACTTGATGTGGAAGAGATGCATACAATTTCTCAGTAAACTTGTCAGAAATCTGACTCCATGCCCACTGCAAAACCTCCCACATCTGATCCTCTGTGTGTGGTGCTGGCTCATACAGGTGTGCAATGGTCTCCAGTTCAGCCCAAATGTGCTCCTGAATGTTCATGTCAGGGCTAGAGGCAGGCCATTTGAGTTGAGTGAGCTTTTCTCAGTGAACCAACTTTGAACCAGCTGGCCAGTATTCTTTCAATTGTTGTTGTGGGCATAAATAAAAGTGTTAGGGTCAATGCCATCAAGGTCTTGAAGGCTTCCCAATAGGTCCTCCTCCATGATCTGAACAAGGAGTCTTCCATCAAGGTTGCCATGGATGTGTACAAGGCAGCCAACTCCATGCATCAGGAAAAAGGTCCTATAGCCCAGGCTCATATGGGTTGTTATCTGATGGCCTAAGGCTTCTCAAGGCCTCTCAGGGGTCCTAGGTTGTCTAGGCTACCCAGGATGCCAAGGGACACCCCCCAATTCCTGAGCACTCTCAGGTTGCCTGAGGGTCCCTGAGGATCCCTGGAGATCCCTGGGGCATCCTGAGGGCTCTAAAATGTGAATGCAAAATAATGTTGTATATTCTCATCTCTTTCTATTCTTACTCTACTATACCTCATTCTATATATTATTCTACTCTACCTCATATTGTATTTAACTTTTTTGTATTCAACTACTATATCTACAGATTATTATCAGTTATTATACTTAACTGTACACTATTATATAGTAGTGTATAGTAGTTTAAGCTTTGTAATAACCTAACATACTCAAGTACAGTATATCAGTATAGTACAGAACCTATAAATACATATATAGTGTGGATACTATTAGTTATAATAAGGGTGAACATATTTTGATCATGGGAAAAGTATTTTGATTGTAGATAGTTCACAGTGAGCACATCATGTGATTTATTTTAAAAGCTCAAACCTGTATGAATCTGCAGCCAAATAAATATTTTTATTGTGGATTTATACAATACTATTACACAGCTATATATTTGAAATACAATTTTGTATTATATGTATTATTTAAAATACCTGTATCCCAGAGATCCCCAGGGATCCCCAGGGAGCCCTCAGGAAGCCCTCAGGGACTCCTAGGGATATCTCAGATATCTCTTAGAGAGCCTAGGATTTGGCCCCAAACCTAGGAAGCCTAGGTAGCCCAAGCTACCTAAAGTACCTGAAGGTGCCTAGGATTTGGCCTATTTCCTGGGAGTCCTCAGGTTCCCTCAGGCTTCCAATATTTGCCTGGGCTTTAGGTCATTTTCCTGATATGTGCTGTGACCATTCCCCATAGGGTGACTTTCCCCCCCTTATGCTTCACCATCTTCTCTGTATTTCTCCAGTCCAAAGCTTCCCCTGGCCTTCTCCAAGTCCACTGACCATTCTGACACCCAAAAACCCCATAGTTTGACTCATCTGCAAAGCCCACAACCTTCCAATCTTCAGCAGTCCAATCCTGAACAAGTTTGGCCCACTCAACATGTTTGAGCCAGTTCTGTTTTGTGATGAGAGGGACTTTTCGGCATCGGAAACCAGAGAGGCCAATGGAATGCAGGCCTCTACAAAGTGTGGAGTCAGAAATGTGAGGGAAATAGCGGCTGTGAAGGTCAACAACATCTGAGGCCTTGTGACCACAAAGCAAACACTCGGCATGGCGCAGGTCTCGGCAGTCAAGTTTGGGTTTTCAGCCTCACCCAGGAGTCTTCCCATAAAACTGGGTCCTTCCCTTCCATTTCTGGTAGAGACAATCAACCTGGCTCTTTGATCCTCCAAGTTCTTTCGCAGTTTCAGTGCTGGAAACACCCTGGTTCTTTAATGTGACAATGCAAGCTCTTTTGGTAGGGGTATCAAGCCTAGTCATGCTGAATATGTGTAAGATTGATGTATAAAAAGTCTGTGATATGTGGTTGACAACAGCAGTTCAGAATTAAAGTGAGGAAGGGAAGGCAAACACAATCAACTCAACATGTCGTGGTCACATTCACTTGTCAAATCACATTTAATGACAGAAATATCTTCATTTTGAAGGCCAGTCAACTTTTTATGCTAAAATCTCTTGCACACACAATCTATGGATATACCTGCACTTAACTACCTGCAAACATCTCCCCCTCCTTTGCATATCCAGTGAGATATATCATTGTAAAAAAAATCCAGTCCAAAAATCACATGGTGCATTTTTTTTGAATACAGACTGTAATTAAGCCCTTAAGACAAACACTGTATATTTCTGAACATATCTACCTCATTTAAGGCATCTACAAGTCTGAAGCCAGATCCCCCTACATTGTGATTGTCTTGCATTGAACAGAAAGGAGTTCCACTCTCAGTGCAGCTATGATTTCAGTTACTAATTAGTAATCATGACTCAATAGAACTGTGTTTTGACTCTTTGAGGCAAGCAGTGCTGTGGCAGCTCCAACCCAGAGCTGTTGAGCCAGGTAAGCCTGACCCTACTGAGCCCTGGTCAGGCCCCAGCCCTATACCGGCTCAAGAAGGGCTCAGGGCCCAGCTCAGAATTCTGGAAAGCCGGAAGCCGGGGTTTTGTGCTAGGGATGCAAGGTTTGGGGCCCAGAGTCTATCTGGGGCCCAATTACCGCTCAAATGGCCCCCGCCAGGGCTCACTAAAATCTTCAGCCACGCCCTCACAGATGGCCAGGCATAGCTCAAGCTCAGGCCCCAGCCTCAGTGGTCCAGAGAATTTCAACAAATTCAACATTGATTCAAGTGATATCAATGAATTTTTTGCTTATTATGAATGACGTCTATGTATTTGACATAAGTATATTACTACAAGTTTGATTCTAAAAATACCAAACCTAAGAAATGAAAGCTTGAATAACAAAGTCAACATACAACGAGTCACGTCTGATTGAGCACAATTGCGCCCTACATTGAACTACTCGTATGTTCTCCTACTCTGCTTGGACTCTTGTACATACAAACACCATTGGATAGTTTGCTTCTGCTCCTTATCCTTATTCCATTCTTCATAGTTAGCCCTACAAATACTTTGGTTGACTCACACAACGGGGAGTGAAAGGAATCTGCTCGGCAGAAATATGGATTGAAAAGGCTAAGATAAGATAAGATAAACCTAATATGGATAATCAGTGGTTTTCAGTAACCATTTCAGGCGAGCTGAAAACCACTGATAAACCGTAAAAGGATAATCAGGTTTATTTCAGCCTACATTTCTGCCGAGCAGAATTTTTTCCCTCCTCGGTGTGTCACTTCATTACCTATGTACTTGACAAGGACAATTGGCACCTCAGACATTTGACTACTTGTCTGCACTCTGAGCCATAGTATCTTATTACAGATACTACATACAATCATTTATTCTTTCTACAATCTACATACATTTTTTGCTTAAAGATGAGGGTGCAATGTGAATCCATTTCAGTACCTCAATCATGGGCAACTATTTCATCACCCTTGAACAAAAATCTTGCATGATACACTTGGATTTTCATACTGTTTTAACATTCTGGCAAGCCCCGGCCCAAGACCCCGGCTGCTGGCTTACCTCGATTCTGAGCCAGGCCCTGAGCCCTCTTGAATCAGGCATAGGGCTGGGGCCCGGCTTAGCACCCAGCTCAACAGCTCTGAGCCGGAGCCCTCTAAGCTTGTCGACTATTAAGAACATATAAAGACCAAGTCAAAGAGCACAATGAATGAATGTCACAATGAAAAAGTCTAGGTGCATTGTCCCTGCGAAAAGGACTGTTCATAGACCTTCTGTGTACTAGTTGTATAGGTCAACAAGCTGCGTGGCTTATGTTCATCATTAAAGTCATCTTCATCGTCATTCCATCCGCGTATGCAGAGACAGGTGAGTGATGCTTCAATCTGAGAGATCAGAGAAACTCTGATTAACGGTGAGGACCATCGATGTGAAGATTGATCCTTTAGTCGGGATAGGGAATCCAATATTTGCTTGAGCCACTTCTATTCTAAACATAGATCCTTTTATCTGAGCTATCAAACATGACTAGTTGTCCGCTGTGGCACATGTCAAGAGTTCTATTCATTCTCAGGCACTGACAGCTTCCGCATTCAGAACAACTTAGAATAAGCCTGTGGACGTGTCATCTGGGTCTGAGAACGCCGCAATTCTTTCCTTCTTTTCATTGAATATACTCAAAACGTTGTTCCTATATACGTCACTTTTCTACAAACGCCTTGTATTTTTAGGCTACATAGTCTCAGGTGCACTCCACAAGCTTGGTTCGCTAATTGAAGCCGCCAGAGTGGGAATCTAATTATCTTTAGCAGCTGATGTCTACGAAATGTATAAATATCTGAAGGTTATACCTGAAAAGGTTGTACGATCACAGGTAACATACAGGATGCGATCCCTGTCTTTTGTTCTTCCTGGGGTTTTCTGCGGGGTGGTACACGCTCATTCTCTTGTTACAGTTTCAACAACATCTGGAACCCTTCGAGGCATTGAACAGGATGGCGGTAAACTATACTCAAACATAAAATATCCTCCGAAATACTGATTCTTTGGTTCGAACATAGTAATGTCATTCAAAGGCATTGTAAGTAATCCTTAGGCCTCTTGTTTATACAAATACTCTTAGTAATGTTATGCAGCGATTTGCCGAACCACCGACCGGCCCACTCCGTTGGGAGCCGCCTGTTCCATTTCTTAGTACTGCAACTCATAATGCGACGGTTCTCTCTTCTGCTTGTGTTCAGCAATTCCCCCTCGCTATGCCTAGTTTGAATGAAACGTTATTCAATAACCCGCAAGATCCCCCTGTTGAAAATGAGGATTGCCTTTTCTTGTTTGTTGACTGTGTCATTGTCCACGCATGAGTGTGCTGACTCCCTATTCCTGTACTCAGGAATGTTTGGGCCCCTTCACTAGCTTCGGGCGCAAAAAAACCAGTTGTTTTCTGGATGTATGGAGGGTAGGCTCGTATGAGTAGATCATTTGAATCTCCACAATTAACATTCTTTTCAGAGGGCTAGTTTTTGGAACCGCATCTCTGCCCGTCTACGATGGAACATCCATTGCATCTAACCAAGACATTATTATTGTCACCATTAACTATCGCACAAACGTTTTTGGCTTTCCCAGTGCACCCGATTTGCCTCTCCAAGCAAATAACCTTGGCTTCTTGGATCAAGAACTTGCTCTTGAGTGGGTTAAGTTAAACATTGCGCAGTTTGGCGGAGATCCAACTCGGGTCACTATCATGGTCAGTGGAGTGCTCTCTCTTACTCTTCAATAGAATGTGGATTGACCTTTGTTTCCACTCGCAGGGTCAATCAGCAGGAGCAACATCCGTCTCTGGTCTTGTTGTTCGGCATCCCATAGATCCACCGTTCAGAGCTGCGATCCTCTTCTCAGGCGCTACTGCTGATACCATTCCTTCTCTCGCCCCCTTTGACACCTTCAATAACTTTTCCATTGCAGTAGGCTGTACTCAACCCCCTGGTCCCTTGCGACTTGCCTGCCTTAAGAACGTCTCAGCAACGGATATTAGGGTGTACACAAACGGTCCTACAAGTGGGATCTTTGGAACGGCAATCATTGATAAGTAAGTTCAGCCTTTGCTTTCTTTAATTGTAACTGGTCAATCACTGCACTAGTTTCACCACATTCGGGGATAATCTGGAACGGATTCGAGCCGGCAACACGGCTCGAGTGCCAGTGCTAGCCGGGAACACACAAAACGACGGCACGCTATTTACAGTCGGTGAGAATAATCTCACCGCCTTCCTGGACTCTATGGGGGTAGGGGCAATAGTTTCTGCAGATGTTGTAAGAGCGCTGTATCCTGAAGAGAATGACACGGATGTGATTGCGGACTCTTTCAGAGATTTTTTCTTTCTCTGGTAAAACGACTACAGCTTGGTGTTTTCCAATGTAAGCTGATATTTTTGTACTTCACATATCCAGCCCAGCGAGCCTATGGACGGAGGCCTTTATTCAATCCGGTCTCCATAACGTTTTCCGATATGAGTATGGTGAGTCAACTCTTCCAAAAATTGCATTCTGGCGGCGGGTGTAATGGCAGTTGGTAGGGCCTGTCTTCCCTGATCTTCAGCTTTTCCCGAATGCTGGGGCTTGGCATACTACCGAGCGTGCGTATGGTAATCTGCCACCTTACCTTTCACTTAATCCTTCCATAGTCCCGGAACTATTTGGAACATTTAATGCTTCCACCGCGACACCTAACGAAGTTACTTTATCTAAGACATTCCAAACAGCTATTGCAAACTTCATTAAAAATCCAGATATATCTCCGGCGCCGAACTGGCCTAAGTATGCTCCTGGAAATACCACTCAAACCTTAGCAAGATTGGCATACAATGGGAACGTTGACACAGATAACTTTGTACAAGCTGCTACAAGCAGCTCCCAGGTTTGTTTAAAATTTTTTTAATAATCCACTGTGGCCTGAAAAACCTATGCTATTCAGGATAAACCTTGCACTGCTCTATGGAATTCATTTTTGGATTTTTAAGCCCAATATTTGGTTGTTGAATTTGCTTAAAGATAAATGACAAGTTGTGACTGAAATTGCAACAAAGACGAAATGTGCAATACCACTGCAGTCATCTTAATGTTCAGCCGCATCACCCCATTGAATGCATTTTTAGACTATTAAACCCAGTGATGATTGTTAAGTATGTTAACAAACAAATAACAAGTTGTGACTGAAATTACAACAAATGTGGTCCAGTGTGCAAAAATGTATTGCACTTCAATGGGCCATCTGACTGCAGTCCTATCATCATTCTTGTTAGAAAACGAGCGAGTCAACGGAAGAAAGCTACGAAATAAAGTAAATCCATGGAGTAAGGATGTGTAGTGTAGCCGGACAACCGATGGCATAGCCATTCCTCAACAATTCTTCTGAGCATTTATTGCTCATCTGAGAGATATACCTATAACCAACACAGAGTATATTGTCTCACAGCAGGAGGGTCCCAACCCTTGATACTCTTATTTCAGAATCCCAGGTCCCTTAGTGAGTTTTGGCAATTATAACTCAAAAAAAAAATGTGTGCAGCTTAATGATGAGTTGTGTCCGTCTGACTGTCAAATGCCGAGGTGACAAAGAGCAGTGATTATTTTCATATCCATTTCACGGTGAAGGGGAGAAGGGGGAAGGAAGGGGAGAGGTTGTCGGGGAAGGAAGGTATGATAGGAATACGTCGAAGGATGAGAAGCCACAGGGAACTGATGATACGAAGATGAAGATCATCGCAGACTACCACTCCTGAACTGGAATTGATGGGCAACGAAGGTGTAGATCCGGCGGATCCTCCTCCAGCTCAGACGGCTTTGGGGGGCAACGCAAATGAAAAGGCCAAGGCAGGGGAGGGAAAAAAATAACATTCATGCCTGATGACCCAACAACTCGTGTCTGTTCCCTAGTATTACTTAGCCGACGATTCGAAATGAGCCGGGCCAAACCGTGCTGCCAAATGTAATGCTTTTAAGGCAGTATGCACCATACTATCATGGTTTTTACGTCCCTTGTTAGGATTTGGTGCTGAATCACCCTTGGGGGCTGCCGTTCCGACGGCAAGGAGTCAACCTCTGCTCTGCTGTGGCATTTGGCATGTGTCAAAGTGCTCTCAGGCGTTGACAGCTTCCAACGCAACGACGACTTGGTACCATGTGGGTGAAGAGTCACCTGGCTCTCCTTCTCACCATCCGTCTATTTTTTACGACATCTGTTTACAACGGTTCTGCCTCAAGTTGGGCAGTCGGTCGACACGGTAATGGAGAGCTTACGGATGGAAAGGCGGCGACATTATCAGCTGATATCTGTAGGATGTATAAATCTACGAATACTATGTCTATCATGATTGTTCAGGCCCAGGATGCGATCCTTTATTCCCATTTTCCCCGTAATCGTGACAACCTGCGCGTTGGTCCATGCTCAGTCCCTGGTCACTGTTTCAACGTCGTCAGGCAATCTCCAGGGTGTTGAGCAAGATGGAGGTAAACATTGATCGATGATATATCACCGTCTGAAGCAATAATTCCATCTCTTTCAATTCAGTGATGTCATTCAAAGGCATTGTAAGTACTCATACCCAGGCTGTATCAACGAATGAAGGGTTATAGTTCATCGTAGCGTTTTGCTGAGCCCCCTACTGGCTCTCTCAGATGGGCACCGCCTGTTCAGTTCGTTAGCAGTGTGACACAAAATGCTACAGTCTTTGGTCCCTCCTGCGTTCAGCAATTTGCATTTGCCACCGCCAGCTTGATCGAATCCTTATTCAATAACCCTCAAGATCCACCTGTCGAGAATGAAGATTGTCTATTCTTGTCTGTCCCTTGCCTTTCCACTGTATAGCTATAAATTCGAGATTTGCTGATTCCCAGAAACGTTTGGGCCCCTTCACCTGCTTCGAATGTGAAAAAGCCGGTTGTTTTTTGGATCTATGGAGGGTGAGGCTAGGCGTACTCCATTATTGGAATAGTGACTCTTCAACGCTCAATAGGTCGTTAGCATTTGGAACCGCGTCTGTGCCTGAATACGATGGAAACTCCCTTGCGTTGAACCAAGACATTGTTGTCGTTTCCTTCAACTATCGCACAAATGTTTTTGGTTTTCCTGGTGCGCCAGATCTGCCCCTCCAAGCCAATAACCTAGGCTTTTTGGATCAAGAACTTGCTCTTTCGTGGGTTCAATCGAATATTGCACAGTTTGGTGGGGATCCCACTCAGATCACAATTATGGTTAGTTAATTATTGGCATCTAGTGTTGATCGCACTACTGCTCATAATTTCCTCCTCAGGGCCAATCGGCCGGGGGAGTGTCCGTTTCAGACTTCGTTATCCGACACCCCGTGGATCCACCGTTCAGAGCTGCAATTATTCTCTCAGGCTCGGAGACTGACGTTCTTCCCTCCGTCACAGAGTTCGACTCCTTTAATGCCTTTGCGCTTGCGGTAGGCTGCGGTATTGAGATCCCGGGTCCTTTCCGACTTGCCTGTTTAAGAGAGGTCCCTACAGCGAGAATAAGGGCGTATACAAATGGGCCTACAAGTGGTGCCTTTGGACCGATAATCGATGAGTTGGTGCAATCTCTTTGTCCAGCCACAGTGACATGTTGACCGGATTAGTGTTACCACATTTTCCGATAATCTGGAGCGGATTCGAGCCGGAAACGCGGCCAGGGTTCCATTGCTGGCCGGGAACACGCAGAACGACGGCACACTCTTCACGGTTGGACAGAATAATCTTGCTGAATTCCTAGACTCTACAGGCGGAGGGTTGGTCCTTTCCCCGGAGGAAGTAAGGGCAGTGTATCCCGGAGAGAATGATACCGATGTGATTGCGGACTCTTACCGAGATTTGATCTTTCTCTGGTAAACGATCAGCCTTGTGTAACTTGTGTAGCACACTAATACTATTGCACTATTTGCAGTCCAGCAAGCCTATGGACAGAGGCGTTCGTTCAATCCGGCATCTCGAGTGTTTTTAGGTACGAATACGGTCGGTAATCCCTTTTATACACCATCATTGAAGTGGCAGGTTTAATGCCCGTTGGTAGGTGCTGTCTTTCCTGATCTTCAGCTGTTCCCCAATGCTGGTGCTTGGCATTCCTCTGAACGTGTGTATGCTCCTCTATGCGCTGTCCTTCCTTCTTCATTCCATTTTTTTCAAGTTCCCGAACTCTTTGGAACATTTAATGCTTCCACGGCAACACCTAATGAAGTGACTTTGTCCAAGACATACCAAACAGCCATTGCAAACTTCATCAAAAACCCCAATGATTCTCCTGCACCTAACTGGCCTAAATATGCTCCTGGAGGTTCCACCCAAACTCTAGCAAGATTGGCATACAATGGGAATGTGGATATGGATAACTTTGTGCAAGCAGTGACAAGTGATTCTCAGGTTGCATTACTTAGTTTTCCTCTATCCCTGCAATCTGAATTTCTGATGTTCCAATTTAGGATGCTCCTTGCACTTCTTTATGGAATGCTTTCTTGGACTGATGTCATCACTGTACTCGTAGTCAATGTCAGGTTTTGTACTTTTGCAGGAAACCTCAAGGCTCATAATGGAAACTTGAAAGATGGATAAGTATGATGCATGACTTGTGCCAAACTCACTAAATTCATACCATGGACCGAGGTCTTGCCAACTTGTCTCAGGTCGTGACCTGAGCCTGGACTTCACAGAATAAACTGCATAAAGTTATTGCACCAAGCTTTCACCTCTGCACTGCCTGAGAAAAATACATCCATTTCTTTGCAATTTCTTTCGCTTTAGTAGAATGCAAAGCATTGTCTGGGGCATTCATAAAATATCCATCAACGGGTCGAAATGAGATCTACTTTTTAGGGGTCTTTTTTTTTCTGGCATCTTGTATAGCGTACTCGGGAGAGCAAAGTTGACTTTTCATTCTTGATCGCCCAAATCTCCGAGGCCGTTGGCGGTTCGGCTTTTGCCGAGAATAATTTTTGTCACACATTTAAGGTTCAAAACATATAATATTATGCGTAACTGTAGTAATAGTGTCCATAGGCATATATACCACTCAGACTGTTCACCTATATGCATTACTGACTTCTTGCTCTTAATATTATTGGAGACAGTGAGGACCTTGGTCCAGTGTCAGCCCTTACACAAGAAGGCCTTCATGCACAAGGCTATGAATTCCATCATGGGGAGGATAGCTAATTTGGTTGCTTGAGAAACACCATCAAACTCACACTTATAAGTGGTCTGGAACCAATCAGCATCCTTTACATAATCACAGTCAAGTTGGAAATGTTATAATGGCCTTTGTTCATTTTTTCTATCTCTACAGCCACGAGAGTGTAGTATTGGCAGATAATCAGTAAGAGTTTCTTTCCCCTTGGTATTTTTCTTCTGTTCATGGTATATGCAGGTACTGCCATAGGCTCAAAGCATGTTGTCTTGATCTCATGGCTCACATGGTTCAAGGGTGAGCCATTCATTTATTGCTCACATTTTGTTCTCACTCCCCAAATGCAGAGACAGTGGAACTGGCAGTCATGGCATGGAGGGAACCAAACTTATATTCAAGAACATGAGTGTGTAAAGCAATGCAAATCTCTAGGTTTGAAGCAATTAGTTATAGAAGATTAATAAGCTTTATTGCTACTTGACATTATCTCATTTCTCTAGCTGTTTAATATGGAAAGCAAGAAGGCCTCGCTCGATTTGGACTGATCCGAATCATGTAATGTAATAAAATATTGGTGAACAGTCTGAACTTGTAAGTAGGACCTTGGGAACTGCAGGCAATTGGTGCTTATCAATAGAAACGGCGATATGAACAGCAACGTAATTTTTCTGAGACAGTGCTGCCAAATGCGTTTCACATGCAGACCGTCTAATTTTAAAGCCGCTGAACAGGGGAATACAGCGGCTGATTAGGTCCGTTATTTTAATGCTGGATACATCAGAGGAAAAGTTATTAGTAAGGGAGCTGCCATCATTTTTAGTTTTGTATATAAGAGTTATATACTTAGTGCAAAACCGTTTAAACAGAGACACATTTTAGCAAAATATTCCATAACTCAAGTAATTATCATCATTTCAACCACTGTTGCTGTCTTTACTGTTGCTATCATCTGAGGAGAAACAAACCACCCAATTAGCTAAATCTTCTCTACATCCGAAGGAACCAATCCTTCTTAAGCTTACAGGCTTCCCCAATATAAAGGCCCTCCTCATCAAAGAGAAGCGACACCATATCCTCAATTTGGTTGCCTATATACAAGCCTTGAGAAATTCATCCCTGACATCATAAAATTGCTGGAGTTGAATGGTTGTTGGAAGACAAGAATTATTCATCACTCCACATGTAAGCACTTCTCGCTCTCATTCTCAATCACCCCAACCTTATTCTAACCATACTTACCTCGGGACATTATGCCCAGAGCTCAACCTGGCAGGGAGCATAAGCCGACATAAGTTCTCCCTCTCAACAAGAACTGAAAGAAGGCCAACGTCACCCCGTGTTATACAGTGTGTTTTTCCCTATCCTCGTATAGCTACTAATTCACAATATTATTACAGGGATTGTGGAAGTGACTGGTGCATATAGTAATGCACCATAATGCCACAAGATGTCCAAGATCAAACAGGTATTATATCAACTGTATCAGATATAACTCAACCCAATGCACTTTAACTTTTGCGTCGGTTTAACGATGCTTTTGTCAGTGGATGGGTTCAGACTCTCAATAATTGAATGATGACTCAACTCGGAACCTATATACAATAGACTCAGAACATTCTCGAAGTGTTATATTATTACTTGGCGTTGTTTTGGCTGTGTTACCAAGAAAAAAAAATGACACCTTGTACCCCAAAATCAAACTGCTTTAGTTGAAATCAATTTTCTGCGTGACTCCACTCTTTGCACAAACCTAGCTGTCTCGCCTCAAAATTCACGGCATATCACCGTACACGCTACATCCGTCATGTACGGGTGGAGTGACAAAATTTATTAATCATAGATGAGCTGTCTCGGGTCCTTGATTGTTGCCATCAATCAACCGGTCCAAATCGAGCAAGGCCTTCTTGCTTTCCATATCTTCCCGGCTTTGCAGTGGCGTCCCGTATTCATATATATAGATATGAGGTGGAATTTTCCGCACACCAACTTTGACAACCAACCTGGCTCTAGCAGGCTATGAATTCGACAGTCGGTCCACAGGTCTCACTAGCAGAGCAAGTGTGCGTCGTCAAATATCAATCAAATCCACACTCTAGATAAATCTTTAAAACAGACGGATAGAGAATTATTGTCAACTATTCTCAATGAGTACGTTGCTCTGTTTTCAGATTCAAGGTCCGTCTCAAAGTGACCTTAGCGTTATTGTACTGGGACCATCTGCTGACATTAAGTATGAATTTATGCTCTCTAATGATTGACATGACACCTGGATTGACTGTTCTTGCAGCGGATGAAATTCAGTATATGTGGAAGCGCCCAGTACGCACAAGTACCGTGCTCTTCTTTTTCAGTCGCTACTTGGCGGTAGCGGAAAACATTGTTGTGGCTATATATTTCTTTTCCGACCTCCCTGAATCAGTAAGTTCGTTTGCTTTCAACCCGAGCTTCATCTATTAATTCTCAAGAGGAAGAGGTGTGGGATTCATTTGAATTATCTCGACTGCGAATCGACGATTCTGTTAGCTGTCAGCGGTTTGAGATCTTCCACCAGCTCCTGCTAATTGCAACTCTGATCTTAGTCGGCCGTAAGATCCTTTTTATGAGTTTCGAGGGCTGGAATAATCTCTTTCGAACTCAGTGCTCCTTACTATCCGCGTATATGCCTTGTACCATTGCAGTAAACATGTCCTTGCTGTTCTGCTTTCCATTGCAAGTATACTGACAGCGCTATCAATTGTAAGTGTTCTTTAATCTCTTGAAGCTTGTATTTACTGGATTTCGTCGCAGTTTTCGACGTCCTTTCGCCAAAAGCAATTGAAGGAAACCTTCGGATGCCATCCAGGATTGTCATTTATTACGTGAACGCCTCATTGTTCACCTTCGATCGGTTTGACCTTTTACTAATTTCTACTTGCTATAGATCTGTTCGTATGTAGCTGACAAGCCCATGCATGGAGTATTAACCATCTCAACTCGCTCGATAGAATTTGCAGTTACTTGGGAAGCGATGTTTTTGTACGATGTAGTGCTATTCGCCATGACACTCCATAGGGCCTACAAAACTCGCCACGAGCTGCATGAACTCCGACAACTCAGAATATCTTTGTTCGTCATTATTCTTCGGGACGGTAAGCAACGTTAAGTTATTTTCGTTAGGCCAGGTAAGAGTGATCCCCCATTTCTCGCAGGATCTCTGTACTTTGGGTAAGTCTTTTGACAGATGGACTTGCTAAAACAACCATGTTTATCCCATCCACGTCCGAACTCCAAAGTGTGACGGCTTTTGTAAATGCAGTTAGTGCTGAATTATACATCCTCAGAAGTCCGTTCTCAAATCTCTCTTACAGATTAATATATCAACATTCTACGTGAGTATCAACTCAATCACTGTTTTAAATTCAAATCCCAATGGAAAGTCCTTCAGTATCCTTTGGTACTTTTGGAATAATTCCAGAAAGAAAATCACAAAAACTGATAGTTTGCTTGACAACCTAGCCATACGTACGCGGGACATTATCCACACTTGTGACCAGGTATTCACCCTTTTTTGTCTAATGATCAAGTCCTTAAATGTTCACTCTGCGCAGCGTATCCGTGACCGCAATGTCGCGGCTCATTCTTCATCTTCATGAAATTGCAGATTCAGGGCTATATACTTCTCATTTAACCACTATCCAATTTGGGACCAACAAGCTGTCCACAGCATCTCCGCCAGGCTCTCCGCTAGAATAAAATTTTGTCATGTCTCAAATATTATTTCTATATGCCGTAAAAGGGCCATTGGCATTAACAGTGACCCCCTGCAGTAACCATCACCGTCACTCCACAGTGACCCTACAGTGACCCCGCAGTGATCAGCATGCAATTCTCTTCAATGTCCTCGACGGCATAGGGAAAGTTGACCGGCAAAACAGCGCTGATATCAATCTTGCTGCAAATGAAAAACAACAAATACCAATCCTTTCATACCCTTCATCCTAGCATTGATACAACCTTTCTTGCAAAATATCCCTAATTGGACTCACATAGAGACCACAAATCACCTCTTTAATAAACAATGGACATAACTTACCGGAAAAAAGTGGCGACAATCCGAGCAACACTCTGTGCTCACGGCCAAGCCTGCTGCCAGGGCCAGGTACACTGCTTGAATGCTTTGATTCTGGAAAGAGTATGGAATTGGAATATAAGCAAACAATATGAATATCTGAATATCTACCCAATGGTAAAGAAGGGAAGAGAAGGGACGGAGATAATGGTTGACATGAATTATACAATGTAACAGGAGTCACCAAAAGTGAGAAGTCCATATATGGGGGAGAAAATTGATATATAGAGCAACTCAGATGGCGTGGGAAAAAAGGTCAAATCACCTGGCAAGATGATTCCTCAATTTCATTCTGGATTCATAATATGTATATAGCTATGATAACACTACTCTTCATGATGTAAATACATTTAGACAATAATTATGGGAAAATCTATGATTATTTGGGCAAGCTCTGAGCTTAGGTATTTCTACACATTGGTCACAGATAGTGATGTGCCGGCTCCGGCTCAGAACCGTTAAGCCGGGTAAGTTGGGCCCCAGCCCTATGCCGGTTCAAAGAGGGCTCAGGGCCCGACTCAGAATCTCGGTAAGCTGGCAGCTAGGGCCTTGGGCCGGGGCTTGCCAGTGTTTTAAATCAAAATCAAAATTCAACTGTAATAATATTGTATCATGCAGAATTTTTCTTCTACAGTGATGAAATAGTTGTCTTCAATTGAGGTGCTCAATTGGATACATTGAGCTCTATTTTTTATGCAAAAAACGTATGCAGAGAGCAACTGTGCTCACATGTGCTTGAATCAGATGTGACTCATTGAATGGTAACTTTGCTATTCAAGCTTTCATCTCCATAGGTTTGGTATTTTTGTAAGGGTAATATATATCAAATATATCAATGTCATTCATAATATACAAAAAATTCATTGAAATTCTCTGGACCACTGAGGCCAGGGCCCGAGTCTGAGCTGGGCCCTGGCCGTCTATGAGGGCCCAGCTGAAAATTTTAATGAGCCCTGGCCGGGGCTATCTGAACCTTTTTGAGCTGGGCCCCAGCCGGCACATCAGTAGTAATCAGATGAGTGAGAAATCTACAAGTGTTAGTAAGCCCATTGGAAGTACAAATATCCAGTTATTAGACTCAGAGATGTATAATCTATATATGAGAAGTCAAAGCAGTAATCGTAACAAGCTTCTTGGCTACACATTTGCAACACAGGGCATCGCAGTGCATCAGTCCGGAAAAAGATTTGAAATAGTAAATAAAAATGATATTCAAGATTCATTCTTCTTTATTTCCCATTTTGTTTCTATCGCCCTTTTATCATTGCCAAGTATAATTGACATTTTTGTAGCAGGACCAACGGTGACATTCAATGATGCTTTGGTATAATTCATTTTGTAATTCTGTGATTTAATGCTAACTGTTGTACTTAGCAACTTTTTCGATGCAAATTTGCATCAATTATTGCTCCAGATGAGCTAATAGGCCCATTGAAGATGGTTTGAAGAGGCCTCCTCTCAGTCTTATTCCAAGTCCTGAGTTTTGCACTTCACACGTGGCTTGTATGAGTCCGAATAATAATTTGAATGGCTATTGCTGAACTCACAAGCACCTAGTACGGATGATTGTTTCACTGTTATATCCAACCATTTAAGACTTGTCAAGGATTTTGTTTTATAAATATACATTATGTTTTACATCCATTTTTGCTTCTTGGACCAGGCTAATAATTATTACTAGTTGCGCTCCAGAATAGATCATCATGTTAAAATCCAGAAGACTAATAAGTATTAGTAGGCATATAAGAGGGTATAAGCTTATCCGATACTAGCAGATGCTGCAGAGCCAGAGAAATTAGCGCTCCCGAGCCAGTGTCCATCCAAATCAAAAACCAACCTTGCCCTTGCCGAGTGCGCTAAATCTTGTATCGCGTCAATCTTGCGTTGGAAGCTACCGATTTAATAATAATAACCAGGAGACTTTAATTGGGTAGCAATGAGGTCTCTCGGCAATATTGCGGCCCGTGGGAGGACCGGCCAAGTCGTTGGTTCGTCTAGGCGCCAATTTCAACTCATTCTTTGTCCTTGACCACCATCCACGACGGCATTGACCTACAAACTCGAAATTTTCTAGAAAATGGCCAATGGGTCATCCTTGAAGTACAACTGAATAACCATCAAAGTACTTCATTTGCTATCATTTCCCAGGTTTTTATGAATATACGATACTCTACCACCAGAGGCTCAAAAATCTCTGGTCGACAGTCAGCTCGGTTCTCTCTTGAACTCATTGCCAAAAGAAAAGGCGAAACGAGGTGAGCGAAACTGGATGGTCCGGATGAGAAACATAGCTTATCTTCTTCTCCACAGTCGTCTCGGCCGCCACTCGTCTCCAAAAGCGATACGCAAGCATTCCAGATATCGATGTCAGGTCCAAAAAGAAGGAAATCCACACCCTTTTGAATGATTTGCGGCGCGACAATAAACGATCTTTCCTCAAAGACCGTTCTAATCGCACTGAAATTCATGCAGAGGTTATCGATACATTGGCTTGCTGGATCGAACAAATTTGGAGGGTCGTGTACGAGCACAATGTTCACTTTGTCAAGGCTCACAACGCGTTGCTGTATATTGCGAATCTGATCCTAGAGATTCGTGATATATCTGGTCACGGTGGGGGGTATGTCACGTCTATTTCGAGATATGTCGTACGCTAATTGGTGTATATCTTTAGATGCAAATGCTCTGTAGTCGCCATCCCCGTCAGCGTCAAAATCAAGTCTACCTCTGGAAAGCTTATCAAACAATTCTCCTACTCCAACATCCAGAGTATGGACAAGGTCCTCTTGTGGATGTGGCGAGAGCTGTTCGTGTCCATGTCAGCTTCAGGTGGCCGTCAGGCGAGGAAAAAGATTTCTGAGATGCTTGTGGATATCGAGGATACTTTTGGGTGGAAGTCTCTTGCGAAAGTTTTACACGGTGGTTATAACGGTAAGCTTTTTTGTACCGCCTTTTTTTCGCTTCCTTCATTGACGGATCTCAGCTCTCGCATGGGCCCTTGACGAAGACAAAGACGATGACGACGACGACGATGAAAGCTTGATCTTTTCGGACGACAGTCTCGGTGATGAGTCTTGCCTAGGCTCTTCGTCCGACTCTGATACCGATGCGTCTTCACCCTTGTCGACATCTTCCACCCCCGATCGCTGCATCTGCTCCTTACACGCCCACCATTGGTCCTCCAAAGTCAACAAACAGCGCCACCATCTCTGCGCGCTCGTCGTCTCCTACCTCCGTACCCTCTTCGAACTCAACCCCTCACCCAATCTCTACATCTCCATCATCGAACTCAGCGACGAGCCCGAGTTGACGTCCATCGAGCTTTTGGATACCCTCTCCGACACTGCCACGTCCAGTTCGTCCGCTTTCGCTTCAGCCCTCGCCATATATGCGTCTGAAGGTGACGCGAGGGAGATTGTCCAGCTTCTCGATACCCACGCGCATCTTTTGAGACCTCAAGACGCGTCGAGCTATCAATGCTGTAGTGACGATGGCTGAGGAAGAGGTGCTTGACAAGGGGGGTAGCTGGAGGCGGTGGTGCTGGAGGCGCAGACGCAGGGGATGGGATACCACCCCCACTTCATCCGATAGCCTTTGCAGCGATGATGATGGGTTTCCCTGTCCCCGTTCCTCTAAACGGCGGTGATATCGATGAAAACGACCCGGACACCGATGAGGGTGGCCCGTTCGGTTTCGGGGGCATGGGTATGGGTATGGGTATTTGCATGGGTATGGGAGGAATGGGGTTGTTGGATATGGATCCTGATGATCCGGATTTGGATGATGTTAGGGAGGAGTTGAGGCCGAGGTTGAAGGAGAGGTTTGAGGGGTGGGTGGAAGCTGCGATGAAGATTAAAGGTGGGCCGGGGGTGTTGGCGAGGGTGTATATGAGGATGGTTTCGGAGGAGGACCCGGGGAAACTTTGACACTGACGATAACGATAACGAGGCCTCTGTCGCCGCCGCTGTTTTCGACGACGTTACCGTAGTTATTGCACCACCCTCATCACCCCTAGCTCAGGCTGCTCTAACTCTCGCCCCCTGATCGCTCGAACCGTCAAGAACAACCTTTTTGACTACTCTCCTGCGCTCCATCATCCCTTCACTGTCATTCAAATGCCAGGAGGTTGGAACGGGGAGGACGACTTTGAAGTAGGTGAGGGCAAGGAGCCGGTAGGTCGCGGTGGAGTGCGGGGTTTGACTACCCTGCTTCTGTGCTCCTTCACCCCCTTCACCCTCAATCAAACGCCGGGAGGTTGGAACGGACAAAGGCAGGGAGGACAACTTGAAGTAGGTGAGGGCGAGGAAATGGAGGTGATGGAGTACTGGATCCAAGGTTGAGGGCCGTGTATATCGTTCTGTAGAAAGGAAGAGTCGGAGGCTGTATCGATGTGGATGTGAATATTGCGCATGTGGATGGATGGACGGACGGATGGAGATAATAGAGTAGTCGGAAATGGGTAACGCGTCAAGAAATGATAATAATAATAATAAAATGAAACTCACGATAGTTCCCTGATAGCTTGAAAATTCGAATTCGAATTTGGCTATCCCTATGAGACGTTGCATAGCGAGCGCGTGGTTGAGAGAGTGACTCCATTTTGGTTGCACAGCCAGAGTTTGAAACGTTTGGTCGTCACACAATCGCGCAACTCACACCTCCACTCATCCCCCTGACCCTCTCCATTCTACCCCTTCACTGCCGAAAGCTCCTCGTGAGGTCAAAAACGTAACCAGAGTTTGTGACCGAATGTATGTTCGAGGTGCGGGCTGGGGATTACGGTGTGGATGGCGTTGTCTTCCCTAAGTCAGGCGGAGAAACGGGAGGCGGTAGAGTTGGGGAAGGAGGTAGGGGTGGGTAGGGGGCATTGGGGTTGGTGTGGGACCGGGAAAGAATGAGTTGGGTAAGGGTGCAGCCACGGGTGAAGGTTCGGAATGGGAGGGGGATATAGGTGAAGGTTTGATGTGATTCGGGGATGAATCAGTGGACAATGAGGAAAGAAGGTTGTAGTCGCAAATCCCAGGCCCAGACAACGACAAGGATGGGGAGATGATGAGGATGATACCGATGATGGTATTGACGACCCCGAAAATACATTGACACTGAAAATAGCGATGACGATAAAGCCTCTCCCGTCGCCGTTGCTCCCGACGAAGATACGGCAGTTGTCGGAACACCGTTATTACCCCCACCCTACCTCCACCCATCTCCAGAGCCCTCTCTGCCTTAATCCTCGCCCCCGTCATTGCTCTAGCTGTCAATAACGGACTCTTAACCACCCTCCTCGTCTGCTCCTTCACCCCCTTCACCCTCAATCAAACGCTGTGAAGGCAATAGGGACAAAGGCGGGAAGGACGACGTTGAAGTATGTGAGAGTGAGGAGCCGGTAGGTGGTCGAAGGGTGCGGGGTTACGTAGAGCCGAGGGTTGAGGTCCATGTACATCATCTTGTGGGAGGGGTTGTGATACATAGACTGACGAGAACATAACACGATAAACAGATGAATGGATGGATGCGAGGACAGACAGCATAGTCAGAAACGTGAACACCCCGAAAGAACAAAAAAAAAACTCACAATGGCACCTTGATAGTTACGAATTTGACTGGCCCTACGCGATATTATACAGCGTGAAGAGGGCATGATTGACCGGTTTGCTCGCACTTCGTTAGGATTTTCTTAGAGGACGGAGAGGCCTGGGTGGTAGGCTGTGGAAGAGACTGGCTGGAACTACGTGACATGGTCATTTTCCATGGATTGAGTTTGGGTTTTGTATGAGAACTTCAGGATGAAATTGAGCCTTTACTTGAGATGAACTTGGGTCGACATGGTTTGGAGTCAATGTCACGGACGAACGACGGGTTTATGCAACTGGTATGTCAAATTACGGCAGTGCCGTGATTCACGTGTACAGTCCAAAGCTCGAGCAGGGTGCCACCGACGCGTTCCAAGCTGCCCAGCAGGATATATATCTCGACAATGTAGTGATTTGGCACTGGAGCTTGAGGTATTTTGCGGAGAAGATTAGGCTTGGGGGGGCTGGGAAGGAAGGAAACAAGAAAGTGTATTACACGGCATGGTCTAGGAACGCCGGAATGTGTTGCAGTCGGGGGACAAGGTCGATGTCAGTTAAAACCGGTAGATGCACATTGAAAGTTGGCAGATACCGCAGATAGAGTGGACAACGTGCTCCGCTAAATATATATTCCTGTCCAGTCGCATTTTGAATCGTCCTCGTGTGGGCAGCGAGTAGAAGGTCCGGATTAATTTACCACTCGATCATCGATTCCAAATGCCATAAGGCTGTAAGCTTCACAACGATAACATTGAACCTTGATAGAGAATACATAAAGGACCCCAAGATACCCAGATGGTTCCCCACCAACAACGTTTTTTCATAGTTGACTGCACTGTATCCTGCTTTGTACGTTTCAGGCAGTGTTAACATTATCATGAAATTAAAGATACATAACCTTTTGCTTCATTCCAGCGAAAGACACAACAATGCCTTTATTCAAAAAACTCAAGAAATGGTTCCGCGGTCTCTGGCATCGTAGAGGCTACAGAATCAATATCCAGGCAGGAAGTACACCTGAACTGGGTAATGTTGCACAGGACTTCCATGGTTCCCAAGATTCTGTGTCACACATTTCTGCACAGTCTGAGCCTATCCCGGGAAGGATGCCAGATAATTTTGTTCTTGATACTAGTCAGCTGCCTCAGGCTGCAGCTGAACAAAAGGGTGGACAAGAGTCTTCCACTGTGCACCAAGCTCTGCAAACGGCTGGTGCTGCTGCAGAAACCAGTCTCGAAATTCTCAAAGAACTTTCTGATTTCATTCCTGTGGCTGGTCAAGGATTGGGTATTGCACTTGGAGCAGTTTCCGAGTGTATTAAAATCTACCATGCAAGTATTCCTGCGCAATAATTCTGCTTTAGTGTACTGATAGATATTTGACATATAAAGCAAGTAACAGAGAACAAAGAAAGGTTCAAAGAACTCACTGAAGAGTTATCTACCAAGCTTGCAGAAGTCAAGAATTATATGAAGCAGAGTGGATCTACTGAAATGGATGAAATTTTCCAGATCTTGGCTGAGTATGGATCTGTTTTGACCTTTGAATAATTTCAATATCATAATTTTTATAGGGATTTGGGCAAAATCAATAGCAAGGCTTCACCTCAGCAGAACAAACATTGGGTGGCACAAATTCTGAGGAAAACAGACAATGTAGTTTCCGCAGATAAGATTTCTCAAGAAATTGCAAAGTATTTTGAGGATATCAAAAATGCCTTTGATGCTTGTCAGGTATGGATTAGAATTCATATGGCTTTTATCAAAGTTTTAAAGTTGTGCAATCTGCAGAGAAAGGTTTTATTCCGCATTGAAAGGAATACAAGTGATATCAGTAAGGTAGGTACAGGAATTTGTTTGAATTTTAGGAAATTGAAAAGAGGATAGGATAACTACTTGAACAAATTGAAGCCTTCTAGAGAAGCCTTTCATGATTATCGAAAGGGAAGGCCAGCATGTACCCAAGGAACAAGAGTTGAAATTCTGGATAAGATCATGAAGTGGCAAACTGCTTCAGAGGATCAAGTGT
>KN834803.1:15704-37296 GCA_000827265.1 Collybiopsis luxurians FD-317 M1 | reverse complement strand
CAACCTGAATTGACCTCAGTGTCCCTGTGAATCCCAGGCTCCAACAGGCTGCCTCAGGCTGCTTGAAATCACCTAGGATTGGGGGGGTGTCCTTAGGCTGGCTCTGGCAGCCTGGGCCAAATGTGTTTTTTTCTGATGCAACACTCAAAAGTACCTGAGATATGGTTCTTTGAATAGTCAGAAGATGTCTAACTATGTTGCATATTGGATTATTATTAGGTATTCACAAGGTACAATTGGATACTATATCTATCTACATATGGAACACTTTCTCGTAGTTGTACTATACTTATATTTATGTTCCCTTGCCATCTCACACTGTTCTATCTTTAGTAGTGGTGTACTTATGTCTTGTCTCACCATCACATCTCAGTTCTCATGATTCCTATGTTGTGATCCAATGCTTTGACCGGAACTAGCAACTCTGGTATGAAGCTTAGTAATATTTATTTATAGATTACTCAGATAATTACTGCGGTATTAGTGATACATGGAATGTAGTAGAACTGTTACTTGCCTTGTAGATACTTCTAGAATACCTACCGTAGAGTATAAAAGGCCTACTCTGAAGGCCAACAACAATAGACAATTACTTATCTTACCATTACCATTCCAAGCCTAACAGCTCAGAGGCACCACTGCGCACCCTAACCCACAATATCCTATCACATATACCCATTCTCATGTACTAGTTCTCATGATACTTAGTTACATGTTCTCATCTATCTTTTATCCAGCCAATGGTTGACTATGTATAACATTGTGTACTTGTATATAAAGCCACCTACATACACAAACAATCTAGTGGCGCTTTTTCTCCCCTTTGATCTGTGTGATTAACTTAGTGCTGTGTGCACTTCAGCCAATTCATTCTCAAGTCCATAACCTCTAATATTGCAATGGTGTTCATCCTATCCTCTGACATTCTCCTAGACTTTATCTGACCTATTTAGTCTAGCCTGGAGTCCAGCTTACTATATCCTCTTGCTCTGATTGCTTGTATTATTGTTTGGGCTCTTGATCCCAATGATGAGAATAATCCAACAATGGAATCAATACTGGCTATCATTGTGGTACGCGAGTTTTACTATGTTAATATGGTTCATCTTATGCATTCAGCTTAGGGAATTGCTCTCACAATGATCATGGTTAGAACTGATTTGGGAATCAGCATTGAGATTGAAAGTGGCCTCAATGGTGACCGGATTATTTGCAGCATTCATGAAAACTCAGCCACAGGTTGAAATAAGATTTTACTTTTTATTATTCTAGGTTTTTTTCATTTTCTTCTTCTTGTATTGCGTCCAAGTCAATCTTGCATTAGAAGCTACCGAATTAATAATAATAAGCAGGAGACCTTTTTTTAATTGGGTCTCTCAGCAATATTTCGGCCTGTGGGAGGACAGTCCCACCAAGTCCTTGACTTGTTTAGGCGCCAATTTCAACTCATTCTTTGTCCTTGACCACCATCCATGACGACATTGACCTACAAACTCGAAATTTTTCTAGAAAATGGCCACTGGGTCGTCCTTGAAGTACAACTGAATAATCATCAAAGTACTTCATTTGCTCACATTTCTCAGGTTTTTATGGATATACAATACTCTACCACCAGAGGCTCAAAAATCTCTGGTCAACAGTCAGCTCGGTTCTCTCTTGAACTCATTGCCAAAAGAAAAGGCGAAATGAGGTGAGTGAAACTGGTTGGTCCGGATGAGAAACATAGCTTATCTTCTTCTCCACAGTCATCTCGGCCGCCACTTGTCTCCAGAAGCAATATGCAAGCATTCCAGATATCGATGTCAAGTCCAAAAAGAAGGAAATCTGCACTCTTTTGAATGATTTATGACGCGACAATAAATGATCTTTCCTCAAAGACCATTCTAATCGCACTGAAATTCATGCAGAAGTCATCAATACATTGGCTTGCTGGATTGAACAGATTTGGAGGGTTGTGTATGAGCACAATGTTCACTTTGTCAAGGCTCACAATGCGTTGCTGTATATTGCAAATCTGATTCTAGAGATTCATGATATATCTGGTCACGGTGGGGGGCCTATCCCGCAAAGGATTGTGGGACTTAACAGGGCCCCCAGTTAAACCAAACTGGGGTATGCTCACAGTTAGAGGCAGGGTACCAAAATGGACCCTCAACTATGTAAATCCTTAATGGACAGGTAGCCAGGTAGATAATCATTGAATGTATATTTTAATGAACAACTATAAATCATAAGCAGCGGCAGTGTTAACAGGAGAAAAAGGTATGTAGCATCAGAATACAGCTGCATCTATATGCAGCTGCATTAGTATGCCACTGCAAGCATTTACAGTCAGGAGTCCCTGCACATGAATGCAACCTCCTGTGGCTGCAGTGTAATGCAGCCCTTGGATAAACAGAGGGTACATTACTCTATGGCTGCATTTTCATGCTGCAATCCCAAACGAGAGGAGGCAGGAGGAGGCAGCAGTGAAATGCAGGCATAGTTCAGGAGGCCCTGCATACAAATGCAGGCTCCCTCTAGGAGAGGGCTGCATTCTCCCACAGCCTCCTTCTGGGAGAAGACTGCATTCTCCTGCAGCCTTGGGACTCCTGCATGTGAATGCAGCCTCCTTCCAGAAGAAGGTTGCATTCTCCTGCAGCCTTGGTGTTCCTGCATGTGAATGCAACCTCCTTCCAGGAGAAGGCTGCATTCTCCTGCAGCCTTGGTGTTCCTGCATGTGAATGCAACCTCCTTCCAGGAGAAGGTTGCATTCTCCTGCAGCCTTGGTATTCCTGCATGTGAATGCAGCCTCCTTCCAGGAGAAGGTTGCATTCTTCTGCAGCCTTGGTATTCCTGCATGTGAATTCAGCCTCCTTGCAGGAGAAGGTTGCATTCTTCTGCAGCCTTGGTATTCCTGCATGTGAATGCAGCCTCCTTGCAGGAGAAGGTTGCATTCTCCTGCAGCCTGGGTGTTCCTGCATGTGAATGCAGTCTCCTTCTAGGAGAAGGTTGCATTCTCCTGCAGCCTGGGTTTTCTTGCATATGAATGCAGCCTCCTTCTAGGAGAAGGTTGCATTCTCCTGCAGCCTGGGTGTTCCTGCATGTGAATGCAGCCTCCTTCTAGGAGAAGGTTGCATTCTCCTGCAGCCTGGGTGTTCCTGCATGTGAATGCAGCCTTGGAGGCCCTGCATGCAAATCCAGCCTTTGGAAATCCTGTATTTAAATGCAGCCTCAGACCACGCAAATGCAGCTTACTATTATTTGATTAGAAAGAATCCCTTTACAATGACACTCATCCTCAATAACCTGGCTCGACAATGCCTCCTTGCTTTTCATCCCTTGTCTGTTAGTGACATCCTATCGATTCTTCAGACATCGGATCTGCTGCCTAGCTTAAGCCCCACCCTCAACAGCTATATCAAGTCTTTTAAGAGGATCAACCTTTCTAGCCAAAATGACCAGATCATCCTGCTAATTCTTGGGACTCAGGAGGCAAGCAAAGATGACTTGCAAATGGTTGAGGAGGCAGTAGACCACATTGCTTTTGTGCACAGCGGCCCCTTCAGTCCTCCAGTCATTGGCCTAGATATAGATCGACATGGGATGGAGCAGTTGTATAGTCATTTCGATGTTCTTGGTAGGTGCGTCATTTTCACTGCTTGACTTCACTGCTTATTCTTCAGACTAGATATTGACAGATTTTTGTATCTGGATTTGGGCAAACAGGTGTTATCTACAGAGGTGCACATTTTTGGACACTAGAAGTGATATATTATACAGCGACACATTTGTATTTTACAAGTAAATATCATAGCCTATGCGGAATTGATGCAGTGCATCAAAATATGTTCAAGAAAGAGTCCACATAGAAAGTTGCAAGATTTTGCTCTTCAGAGTCCACCGCATTGGCAAAATTGTGCGCTAGGTTGTTGTCCAGGAAAGGTTGCAATAGCACATCCGGTTTGGCTCCTGACCAAGTATTCATCAGGACATAAAGAGCCTTAATGCACAGAGTGCGCTCATACACCGATAGACTTCCCAGACCTTGGTTCATTGCAAAAATATTAATGTAGGCCACACCCCCATCCCAACATTGATCTACCATGTCTTGACATTCTAGCACTGAAGCATTGCTTCGATCTAGGCGCCTGTCCAGTGCTAGCAGGTCACTCCTGAAGTTGAGCTCACAAAGCTCCCACAGGATCTCACGAGCTATGTCAGGATGTGGGAGCCCAACAACTTCTGACCCTTTCCATGCCAGGGTCTTTACAAAGAGATTGTCAACATCCAGTTGCACCTGGCTCTTTCCAAGGGCCTTTTCGAAACATTCTCACACATCCCGCCGATGGTTAGCATTCCGGGAGCCATCACTCTCATTCAGTTCCTGACCACCGCACATGCGCAAGAGTGTTCTCCACTCCTTGTTTGACAGGCGAACAGGCATGCAGCTTACATCAGAGAGTAAAAAAAGGATGAGGTCCTGTATTCTGAGCCAACCTTTGAACAAGAGAGCCTTCTTCTCATCACTATCTGGCAAAAGCAGACACCGTGCTGGTGGAGCCCAGTAGTTGTAATGACCTCCTGCTTCTGGGAGAGGTGTATGGTAACCAGCGAGGTGCTTCAGGGCTGTTTCCCAACAACAGATGGGAGTCGGCATTAACAGATGGAAGGATCCAAGAAATGGGTTTCTCCCCACCTTTTCCTTAGGTACTTTCTGTGCCTTGGGCCTCAAATCTAGATATAAAAACACATTTTGAGTTTTAATTAATTGACTAGAAGACTATACATACACGGGTTAAACCTTTGGGGTTTCATAGTTGCGGCAGGATTAGATTGGACCGTACAATGAAGTGACTCTCAGCTGCGAGGCTGGTCGGAGCCCAACAGGAGTGGGTATTGCATTTGGCATCAAAGAAAACTGCCCATTTTGATGTATCTCTCCAGTTTGCCACATAGTCCAGTGAATATGATGGGATGTGGTGGATCTTCATCTGCACAATCAATCACAGTATTTGAATGTAGATGGAGCTCTTGGTTAGAATCGACACAGAGGAATGGAAGCACTTTATTGATCCAAGCATTAGGAGAAAGTTTGGTGTCTCGAACCCACCAGACTGGAATGCCTGCATGAAACAAGAAATGCAGGGTTTCCTCATCTTCCATGAAGGCCCTGATAACATCTATGACCTCATGAACCATTTTACGCAGTTTAGCATCCCTGCATTGCTTAGTCCATTCCTTCCCAATCCAGTGCATTCTCGCATGGAGCTCCAGAGCGAGCCGTTGTGCCCAGGAGATGCACATGAATAAATCTCTCTGTGATGCGGGCTGCTTCAGCTGATCAAGCACTGTCCTAAGATGTGAACTTCCTTCCAGAACAAAGCGGTCATTGAGCTTGACCACCTGGTCTGTTATTTTATTCAAGATGTGGCTGCACATGTCAAGCAACTGGTCATGGAAACACTGGTCCAGATGTCTGAGCCCAACCAGTTCATTACTCGTTCTGTCAGGGATGAATGAATCAGGACCCGGCTTCAACCAAGCATGATAGTAGGGATCCTCAGGGTCAAGATTGGGCCTCAATACGATTGCAAGATGGGCTGTGCTTTTAGAAAAAACCTGAGGATAATAAAGTGGATCATATACCCCGTAGTGATTATCTCATTTAAGGCAGATATTTATCTCTCCCAATGCAGGCAAATACAACAGCCAGATATTAGGTGTCGTGACTAGAACATCAGTCTGAAGGATATTTCTGACCAACCCATCCCTGGCATTTGTGATCTCTAGAATGTAGAAGAGCTCTTCAGCACAGGTTAGATTGGAAATCTTCTTGACTTTACCTTCGTCAGGTTTTGAATGTCTCGTTAGCACTGACTGGTTATTTTTCACTGCTGCATATGAGAATACAGTGATGTTGGTCATTATTGTAACTGCTCAACTAAGGATTTAGACACATTTCGGGGTGAAAAGATCATATAACTGACAAGGAGTTGAGTATCAGAATATCAAAATGTCAAAATGGGAATGACCCCAATTTCAACAGAGTAAGTGGAGCCAATCTGACTATCAGCAGAAGTTAGTCCAGCTGCAGCAGTATCAAGACAATGGGAGGAGATATAGCAGGTGAGCGAGGAGCGGCAAAGTTGGGGGTGGCAGGTGAAGTTTGTGAACATCTGTACACATACATGTGACTAAAGTGTGGAGCATAAACTGCCTGAATTGCCAATTCCCTGGTCTGTACTACCAATTTGTGGGTGCCTACCCAAAATTTGAGACTGAGTTGCAGGTTGGTCCTGGCTCAAATGATTCACCCCATTCCAGAGTTAAGCGAATACCGATTATATGGACATCTCCAATAATGGGTTGTGCCGGTACCATCCCAAAATCTCACTATTGTTCTTGTTTCCATGAACATCGCTGTTCATGCTTGCAGACAACTCGCTGTTGAGTTGCTTCTCCAAATTGCTTCAGAAGTACCATCCAATTCTGAGCTCGCCACACTCAGTCTTCTCTGCAAATATTACAATGTAGTCTTCAATGGCTACCTTTACAGCTCCCCAAAAGCTTCAGCTGTATTGACTCTCGCCCATCATGAGCTCAATTGCCTTCCACTCCAAACACCGCACCCCGCTTCTTTTGTCAAAGTCTTTACTGTTGATGAACAGGCTTGCTCGGAAACCATTATCGCAGCACTAGCCAATATCAAGGCATACAGTGTTCCCCTGAAGGGTTTAATCCTCTCCACTCCAAATATTCCATTGGTTTATTCCATACCATTGCCCTTGCCTTATTTCCTTCAATCAATCCATGAGCTGTCATTGCGAGTGCCCTATCTATCGTTGAATCTTGCTGTAAGTTAGTCCTTTCCTTCATTTGATATTTGTTTAACTATTTAAACAGCGATCCTTAGTTGTACCATCTCTTACAGTCTGTGAACTGTTCTTTGAAAGCACCTCTATAACCGGTATGGCACTATTCTGTTTCTGCGTTGTTATTCCGTTCACCCAAAATTGTATACAGCAGCTTATATTCCCATTGAAGGACTTCTTTGATCTCTGGTTGCTGCCCAGCTTATGTGACTCAATATAGAGTTTCCCAAATCATCCTGTACCTCTGATATACCCTCCATTTTCACCAATCCCGCCTTTCAATTCCCATTGTTAAGGGCCCTCAAAATTGTCGCAGAGTTCCTCATATTCTCTTTGGACAAGTTTCTAATCTGACACCCTGCTCTGGAGGAGCTGGAATATATTGGGGAAACACCGTTATCCACGCTATGCAATCTTTCATCCTTGCAAACCTTGCCCAACCTTTGATGCTACTGAGGGTTTGTTGATGATATTATTCAGCTCTCCCGTTTCCCTACTTGGCCTCTCAAAGTCATTGCCGTCAAAGACTTGTTTGTTTCATGGAGTCATAATTTAATGCACCAGGCACTCGCCGAGATACATACCCTCAAGTGCTTGACTATACAAGACATCTCTGACAGTTTGACAGGGTATATGGTCCACACTGTGGTCGACCTTATGCAATGCTATCCAAGCCTTACATATCTGGACTTCATTCTTGACATTGATACAATCTCAGGAATTGGATCCAATCCCAAAATGGTAGGCTTCTCTTTGTGTTTGTAGTCGCTTTGACCTGACTGCCATAATCTTTTAGCATCTCTCACTGTTCTTCCTACTGCTTGTCAATGGACTTACTAGCTTGAAGCATCTGGTAATGAGGGTTGAAACTGAGCATATCAACCATTTCAAAGGTCTTGCAGGTGCTGCCCTTGTGAAAGTCATTAACTTGTTTGTCCATAGGTCTCCGAGGCAGATCAAATTTGAACTCTGTGCCATTGGTGCTAATGAAACAACATGGGATTTTTTTTATAGCAGAGCATTCAAGTCAGGAGCTTAAATTCTGCAGCGGAACTGTGGTTGTTGCGCAATGAATAGTATACAAAAAGTTGTACATTAATTATAGTATCAAATTCATCTTATCTTTGAATTTTATTTGGTCAAAATCATTAATTGTGGGTTGGCTAGGTTAAGTGATACGCTATGTCTTAAAAGCTTCAAAAAGACAACCTGGGAGTGGGAGTGTGTGTACAGACTATGATGAACCTCAATGAAGGAACTCAATTGTCATTACACAGCACTCCCATCCCAGGCTGTTTGCCTGCATGTGAGGATTGAACCCACAGGTCCATGCATCAGTGGATGGAGCACTGATGCATGGACCTGGCATCTGCAATTACCCTTATGCCATGCAGGCAATATTCAGGTGGGTCACTATTGCCCTACAGCCAAGATGTGCTGATGACTGCATTACCCTACTCACTGTTATCTATTCTCATTATCTCATCTCGATCTGCCACTTCTAGATTTCTCACATCAGATCAACATCACCACCACTCACTACCACCACTACCACCACCACCACCACGAGCTTGGGGTAACTCCCAGCTCGCTAAAGTAATGGGGTCAATCCCGAATATAGATATTTGCGGGGTTAATCCTGAACATAATTTTGGAATAAATACCATTACACTGCCTCTGCTCTGGCTTGAACCACTACAAGCTTGGGATACACGCCAACTCGCTCAAGAGACAGGGTTAATCCCGGATGTAGATATTTGTGGGGTCAATCCCGACCATAATTTCAAAATAAATACAATTGCTACTACATTTTAGTTCTGGTCAATATCCATTTTCACCTGGGCTGCTTTGGCTCTGGCTTCAAGCCATTCGAGCCTCTTGACCTGACAGAAAATGAGCAGTTTCTGTCTGTCTATGTCCGAAACCTCATCTACCCACTGGCTCTGTTGATTCTCCTTTCTCTGCCAAATACAATCGAGACTCCACGCCATCTCCTCTGCTATTTTCTTGAACAAAAGCACCCTGTGACAGGGTGACAGTCATGTTCCACACCAACTTTCCACAATAGGGTTCTCCATTAGAGACCTGTTCTCCTCTGTTTTCTCAGAGGTGATCTTTCCAGTCTTGTAGAAGTAAAACTCCATCAGCGCCGTGTCAATACAGCATCCACAATGGAGAAAGCCCTCCTCTGGCTTCATTTTAGCTGGTACAGCATTACGGGGAGTGCCAGTGGCTTGAAAACCCTTAATGCTACCTATTTGATCATTCTGGTGCCAGTCTCAGGAGAAGGAATGGGCTAAGCAGCAAGTAGTGCCAAAATCGCTTGTCAGGACCTCCAGACTTAGCTTGGCACAGGTCATTCCTAACTCGGGGCAGTATTCTGCGACAGTCTGCGCTTTGTTCCTAATGCTGGCCAGGATGGGATTTTTTACAGGATCCAAGCACCATTTCTCCCAAGCTTTCCTCCCTTTTTCTATGTGAGAATGAGCCAAATGTGGAGGCTGAGAAATGAGCCACCTACTCAGCCATTTATCTGTCATGGCCATGCGAGCTGCTATTCTCCCTGTTCCCATATGAGAAACTTCTGATGGATAACATAAATTTACTCACAAGGGTAGTCTTTCTCGGCCTCAGCGGTATGCTGCTTTTGATCTGGCTCGTTGTTCTCACTCTTAGTAACATCGACATATTCTTTACTTCCCTCGACTTCTTCATCATCTGAAATGATGAAGTCTTCATCATCTAGGATTCTATATGAGCACAATCTCAATGTTTTTGTGGTTTACTCTTGCACCGTCTTTATTGGCCTTCTTCCCCTTCAGTTTCTGGTCCTTGGAATTTTTCCCAGATGAATGCACTACTTTTTTTTTCCATTCCAGTGAGACTAGATACTGCTTTGCAGTCCTACTTGATCACTCACCTTGCTTCCCAATATTGTCAGATTTTGATCTTTTGCGTTTCCCATTTTCTTCTATTGATTAGGTGAGTCCAAAATCCTGATCTTGTTTCTGATACACTTACCAGAATCACTAGGTGTTTGAGCCCTGTGCTTGGCTGCCTTCTTCTCCTTCTTTGTCAATATCACCGGAGGATCCTCATTCCCTTCCAGTCTCTGTGCCTGTACCTCCTCAGTTTTCATCTCCGGTGCCACATGAAGGTATTGTATGCCCCTGGCTCGCACTAATGCAAACAGTTCTTCTAACTCAGGGTCCTCTTGCTTGGTAGAAATCAATCCTGGAACAACGGTGCTGGAGGGTTCGTTAGTGGACAGTGCTGCCTTGTCGACATCGACGGTCTTGGTAGACAATGTAGAGGTGCCCTCCTCTGTGTGTGCCTCTGCATACTCCAAGCTCTCCACACCAATAGCTTCAGCGGCAGGCCCTGGGAGCTCCGACTCTTCTCCAACTGTTTGACCAGATACTGGGGGTGTTTGACAGACTTCTGTCTCTGCAATAGGAGAGGGAGGCTTGGGAAGATCTGGTCTCCATATGCTTTTGACGGTGTGGATAGACCTTTCAATTTGGGTACCAGGTAGATGCATGCTAGGTGACGATCCAGAGATGGCATGGTCTAATTCTGCGATGACCTTCAAGGCCTGTCTCTCCATCTCTGGTATAGTGCCCATGTCAGTTGTGGCCATTGCTGGTATGGATTTTCATCAGCCATTGACATGTGCAGTGGAATAAAAAAAAACATTCCTCTATCTGTCCTGACCGGAGCTACAGGATTCGTGTCCTTCAGCTCAACTGAAGGCTTTTCTTGGCTGTTATGGCCTTCATCAGCTACAGTTGCAGCAAGCAGGTGAGGTTCATTTCCAGAGATATTGTCCTTCGGCATTCCGAAGTGGTCCCCAGTGGTTGTCAATTCCTCGCTGACTGCTGGAGAGGATGCAGCCAGCGGGTAAGGTGTGTTGGGAGATTCAGTGTCCTTCGGCAATCTCATTTCCTTGGTCATTGTTGATTCTTCAGCAGCAACTGGAGGGGATGCCGTTTGTTGTACTGAACCTGAAGTGTGTGCAGATTCTGTATTTGAGGTGGACATCAACATGGAAGCTCCTACAGTACACTCAGCATTTCAGCACGGACTAGTGTTATAGTTGAACTTACAACTACTGATATTCTGTGCTTCCTGTTCACTAGGGCACTCAGACAGAGGCAAAGAAGGGCCTGTATTTTTTACATTCAAATTGGAGTTTTTAACCCCCTCAAAAAGAAATATGCTTACAGTCGCTAGTTCCTACCTCGAACCTTTTCAACGCTTCCTGCGCCTGTGCTAGATCCTGTCTCCATTTCTCAATATTCCTTTGCCTTGTCTTCTGACCTGATTCAGTGGTTGCAGTGGTCAACTCAGCCATTTTCACCTGTATGCGTTCAGTCAATGAGTTAATTTTTTTTGAAAGATCTTGAGGACTTTGTTCTGCATAGAATCATGGTTTAGCAATCCAGCGGAAGTATATGAACACACTTGCCTTCCATTGCCAAATTCAATATGGAATTCTGCATGAGAATGCAGGATTAGCTATCCAGTAGAAGGATGCAGAGGGAAATTGGGTAAAATTTTGTTGGGTGGACCGGTGTTATAATCAACCTTTGGGCTCCCACAATGGATGCACATCTGATTCTCAGAACAGTTACGCACTTGGTGAACGGCGGCCTTGAAGGTCACTTCTCTGATTTCTGAAACGGTTGTCTTTGAATTTGGAGCATGCCTTCGACGAAGAAGAAGAGCATGCAAAAGCTCTCAAGGGACATGCCTGCAACTACAGATAGCAAGAAGAAAGGAAAGCAGAAGAAGAATCACAGTGATTCTCCGAGCAAAGATTTCAAGTATTATTGGAGGTAATATCATTGCTACATGAGTAGAAGAGTACTAAACTTTTGCTTGTAGTAATGTTGAAAAGTGTCGTACTCAAAGCCATCTCCATGCCCAGGAGAAATGAGCAAAACAAGCTGCAGAGAAACAAGCAAGACAGGTTGCAACCCCGACTCCAGATCGCGCCATCCCGCAACATGTTAATGACTGCACTTGCAGTGGAGATCATGTTGACGTGGCTGTCCAGACTGATGACTGTCAAGAAGCAGGCTTTGGAAGCCACACTGTATTCTGTGAGCTGCTTTGAGTCTGAACAGAGTGTGAGGATTGGTTGGACAAGACAAATGTCCATCATTCAAACAATCCTGTTAAATCCCTTTGCAAGGATGTTGGGCCAGCAGGCCAACTGGCTTTGGAACTGTATTGCGCACTGGACAAGCATGTTTCAGCTAGTGAAGATGACATTGCGCTTATTCATAGTTCTGTTTGTTCCATGCAGCTATCACTGGGTATCCAGAACTCTTCACTAATGTTCAACTACTATTCCTGCTTAAAGTACCTTTTGCTGTCACCTCCATGGGATGAAATGACTGTATGGGAGCCCATCGGAATGGACAAGGACACAGCCTGGGTCTACAAAAACCAGGTTCTCCCTCTACATCAAAGGAGCACTGGAGTCATCAAGAAGTGGGCAGGGACAAATCACAGTTGTATCTCCAACCAGGCTTGAAAAGAGGTATACTCAGTATATGCAGAGTGGTATGGGTTCTATGATTTCCCTCAAGATTATTTCAACGATGTTCGAGACAATGTGTTGTTATTCAAGGAGATGTGTCACACAGTGTTCGCACTTGGGGTGATGCTTGCCAAAATGGACTATGTTTTGTCTAACATGGAAGACTAGGGCTATACTTTCTGTTACAGTCTGTACTCTAGTTGCCGATCTTCCTCACTCCTCTATGTACTATGAATTACTTCATAGTAACACATCTTTGTCCCATAATAAAGATCTTAAACATACATGAACGGTCTACAGAATATGGAACTTGTGATTGCAAAATGCACTTCGGGGAATTGACCTGCAATGGCAAGGGTTGGCAATGGGTTGGCAATGGGGAAAGAAGAATTGGCGATAGGATTGGCAATGGGAAGCAAAGGTTGGCGATGAGTTGGTGACAGGAAAAGGAGAGTTGGCAATGAGGTTGGTGATGGGAGTTGGCAACAGGGCAATGGTTATTCATCATGGAGGTCTATGGAATGGTTGCATTGGGCACTATGGCCTCTGATGCAGTCGCTTAGAAGTAATGGACATAATTGGTAAGTTGTGTCGCTATGGTCTCTGTACAGTCAAAACATTCTCATCTCAGTACAAGTAGATGGTTATGACTTGTTCAAGTTCCCGATACCGGAAGCTGCTCTGCAGCACAGGTAAATTTCATCGAAAAGGAGCTGTGGAAGGCAGTGACACTCCTCCAATGGTTCATAGTTGTACAGGAACAGCATAAGAATGCCACTGATACAGCAATCTGTATACTTTCACCTTTGAACTGCATCTCGAGAACCAGAAAGCATATACAATTGTTTTTCTTTCATATGCTAGAGCAGCTTCTCCAACTGATTTTTGTAATGTATCAAGCAGCATGGCTGATGATTGTCCTCCAGTCATTCATTTCACATCTTGATACTTTACAGCAGTTTCTTTTTCCCACTATATATATTAATCCCACTAACACACCAAAGAATATAATGCATTTTTGATACAGTCTTCAATACAGTCTCATATGAAAGTCTGATGATAATTTAGAGAAAAAGATTATCGAGACGGCCATGAACAAAGTCTGCATAAGATGTAGTAGACAAGATTTTCCAGTCCCATTGTCCATAAGTTCAAAAAATAAAGGCCACACAGGTATTTGAACCCTCATGCCATTTAAAGCAAATTTCCCAGGGTATAACAGGAGCCTTAACATGTACACCATTATGCCATTGGAAAGCCTGGCCCTTTACCCTATCATAGTGCCGTGCTGAATGTGCCAACGGTAGCTTTAGTATTATACAGCACTCACGCTAGGGCGCTAAACAACTTACACTCGAACATGTACATTTCTACCTTGAAATTTCTCATTACTCTCCCTGACTGCCATCTAGCATCCTCCAGCAGTCTTCAACTTGAGGTTAGGTAGCTCCAACTTGTTCATGCTACAGGGTGAATCTCAAGCCAACTTGATTATGGGGTAAATCCCAAACCAACTCAAATACAGGGTAAATCCTAGGTACGTTAGTGTCATTCTCTCGCTGACTTCTGCTTTGTCCTCACTGGCAGCTGTCAGTTTGAATCCCAGTCTTTCATGTCCACTCTATATCACTTTTTCTGCCCGCTCATTCATATTACAGGGTTGCTCCTGAATTTAGATAATTACGGGGTCATTTCCGAGTGCAATTGCCTCTATTATTTATCAGTCATCAACTGGTATGTACCATACTCCCCTGGCTTTTCTTGATGATAGCGTTGATTTGCTGACAATTCCAAATACACAGAAATGCCCAACAATACAAAATTGCATGCTCCTGTCCCATATAGCTAATGGACTTCCTGATCCATGCAAGCCCACTGTTACCACACTCTGCAGTGCTAGAGTTAATCTTGGACAACGTGGGATCTACATCTGCATACGTCTTCAGGAATGCAGCTGTTGAGCACCTGGTGTGTCCTGACGAATGGAAACCATCGATCACGAACTGTGTGTCGGCAAAGAACTCAGGCTCCCGGGTCCAGCAATAAGGCCCCAGTGCACAAGTGAAATCATACACCACTCTTTCTGGGGCTTTTGGCCAACGAGTCACTAGAGCAGAAAAAACATCATTCCATCCTTCAGCTACAGGGATGCAGTGAAACCTGTAACAGATGCTGTGGCTGCACCAGCATGCCATTATGCCTCCGGTGAGGCATTTCTGTGAGTATTCATCATAGTACTTCCGACAGGTGACTGACGTCTCCTTGGTGGCCTCAGCTTTTCTGTCATGCTTAATATGAGGATACTTGGGCCGCATTCAAATCTGGGGGAGCGTGTACCAACATCTACTCTATATGTCTTTGTCAGTAAGTCTGAAAAAAGAAATTCCAATTGATAGACACGCTGACTTTTTCCCATTTGTGCCTCTCTCCTTTGCTTACTGCCAGTTTATCTTTTGGCGCATTTAGCAGTGGCAGCAGTTCTGTGTTTGTTGCTAAAACCTTCAGCAGCACCTTGTTCGCCCTTTCAAACATCCATCCGACGACTTCTAAAATATCTTCTGAATATATTTTCAAGTGAGGACAGTATTCGATTTCCAGTACCTTATGTATAGCTGGAATGCGATATAGTGAACAGCCATTCTGAAAGATTGGATTTTTTATAAATGTCTTCAGCAATTCCAGCGCTGGACAATTTACGGCCTGGATGGTTGCTTCCTCTGTGCATAACTACAGAAATATCAGCCATTGTATTCCAATGTTGCTGTACCTGTCCACCTACTAGTTGGAAGAGTCTGAGATGCTGAAACTGCAGTTTCCAACTAGAATCAACATGCAGCACTGAAAACCCCAAAGTCCAGATGAACAACTTGCCGAGATGTCTATTGATTGTTGTCAGCCACTCTGCCAACTCGTGGAACATATCCCTTCGACCAATGGCAGCTTCAAGGAGTTTTCTCTCATTCCCAACACCCTTTGGTATCTTGCTGTCTAGGCCACTTTGCAACCAGTCCCATAGCTGCTTGCGCTGTCCAGCATTGGGTAACCACTCCTTTGACTGACACAGTTTACTTGTCTGTATCACCGAACTTGTACCCACAGCTGTTGGAGGTTCTAGGTTACTGTTCACTTGTTTCCAGCCAAATGCAATTGAAACCCCATTGCAAATCAAATTCCTTGGTGTCTCTTTACACACCAGGCAACCTTTGAAGCTGGGGTGTCTGGGCTCAAGGTCCATCAGCCAAACACACAAGAACCAAGCCACCCGAAACAGTTCCCCTCCAACAAATGCTATGCCGTCCAACTTTCCATATGCTGTCTCCTGGTATCTGCGAGATACCTGCTCTATCCATGGATCTATTGGAGTTTCCGAAGTTGTGAAAGCACTTATATACTTGTTTACCAGTTTGTGGCTGAAGAGGTGTGTGTTGTTGTAGTTGAAGATGCCAATGTCTCGTGGATCTGGGCCGACATGTTTTCGACTTGCTGTTGGGCATCTCGGGCAAACCTGTAGCTCGATATCCACCACAAAGGCCTGTACAGTTGTATAGAGTGTTGCTTGACAGACCAACTTTGGACAAGAAGGATCATAGGATGCCTGTTGTCCATCATGGCAAGCACATTGTGAATTTTCATCTAGTGGGATTAGGTGTGGTGGCTCTCAAACAGCAGGGGCCCGAGAATACTTGGATGTCTTGTTTTGAAGCATAGCCCACATAGGCAGTGGTATGGGCAGATGCGATACAGCCCGGTGGTCATTGTAGCTTCTCTGGTTTGCTGCAGGCATTTCAGGAAAATTACATTGTTAGATATCCAAATTCACCTACATATGTCCACACTCTCTGGAACCAGAACCTTGTCTTGTTCATGCTCTTCCTCGTCAGTCTCGCTTCCCATCAAACACTGCATCATTGACCTACGAGCGGCCAAGATATGCACACAATTAATTCCATCTTTACTGCATTTCCATGTCCCATCGCCGCTCTCTGATCCTTCAAATCTTACCATTGTTCTGTGCGCGAGACCCAGTTCTTCATTGGATTTAGCTACAGAAAAATGGTGGACAGCAAATGTCCCTGCAATGTCTGCACTTTCCTTCTGAAACATGATAACTTGTTCCCCGGGTCCTGTACTGACAGATTTTAGAAGTCTGGAAGTGAGAATCTCTTGCACAACTCACTGACAAAGTGGGTATCTGTGTCTGAGACTTTGCTGAGTCCATGCATGGCGTAAAATTGCTGATGGATACATTTGAAATCCCTTGCTGGGCATGTACAAACCATGTTGTCACTGTAGTTCAAAACAGACGCATTGAAATGATACCACTGGTCCTGTTTCTAGTATGAAATGGGGACCCCATAAGAAAATTGAGACTCACAGTTCCTTCACCAGTTTCCTTTGACCACCCCTCTACTGCATGAATTGTACCATGAAGATGTATGAATCTGACACATCCAGTGAGAACTGCATCAGTGTAGTTAGCAAAATCTTCCTGTGTACTGGTTGAGAGTGCTGTGTGGCTGCTGGGGCTGAATACTTGGGAAAGTTCACTAGTGTCAAAGATCTGGCTGTGACTGCTGGTTTGCAGAGTACGCAGAAAGATCTGGCTGTGACTGTTGGTTGGTGGAGTATGCGGAGGTCCTGCTTCAACCCCTGGTGCATGATAGCTTTCCATGACTTGGGTTGGGAGCTGTATACCAGGCTCTGACTGCTTTCTCTTACTTTCTCTTGAATCATTCTGGCTCAGATTGTGTTGTATAGGGCCCTTGACTGTATGACTCTTTTTCTGCAGACTTTGTATAGGACTGACTGCATTTGCATTTTGCAAGGGCAGATAATCACATTCAAAGTCCTGAGGTGCTCACTGTCGCAAAGGTTTTGGTGAAGGAGATCGATTTATGACAGTTCTACACATGGTGTTGCTTTGGCCCTATTTTTGGAGTAAATCCTGCGGCTCATTAATAAGTGCGCCATAGCTGCTATAAATGCCACATAATCCATCTTTGGTTCTCTCCATGGCCCCCACAAGCCCCTCCAAAAGGCAGTCTCCATGCAAAAAAACCACCAAAACTTTGAATGTCTCTAAGAATTCTTCCTCTCCTTCTAAATTGACTACTTCTGCCACTAAGAAAAGAAGTCCTCAGCACTGCAAACAGTGCCCAGATTGTCCACTATGAATGTCTCTGCTGTGCATCCATAGTAAAGCATATAATGCCTTGGTAAAGCCTCTATTGTATTCTTGTAGCAATCTACTCATGCTCTTTCCAGAAAAGAACTGTGGCTGCAGCTGGAATAGACTATCCTGAGCGGGCATCTGCTGTTGAGCTGGAAGCTCTTCTCTCTGGTCCTACACCCACTGCCCAACAGCCAGTCATGCCTGATACAACGGCTTCCTCTACAAGCTCACATAATGAACCTCTGAATTATGGAGTTCTGTCAACCCCTTGTCAAGCTCCTGCCAGTCTGATGAGTTCTCTGATGCACTTGAATCTGGAAAGTTCTCCTCCCAACCCCTTCACCACTGCAACGGTAAGAAATTCCTTTTCTATACATCAAATAAATTGCTAATTGTATGTTCAGCCAAGTTCAACTAGGTCGTACACTATCCAGATCGATCCTCATCTCCTCCAGCCAGACAAGTTGCAAACACTTACTCCGTCTCCACCTCCAGAAATGTATAAAGAAAGGAAAAAAGCGGCGTATGGCCATATTGAGGGCTTAGGCCAAGGTTCCTTAGCTTGGGGTTGGTTGCACCATATTTCATAGATTACTATTCCATCTGACTCTTTGCAGAGGTTCCTAGATTGCATCCCCTTCTGGAACCAGAAGATATTGGGTCCAAGGAGCAGTGTTTGCATTGCTATCATTGAGGATTACCTCATCTAGTCAACTGTGTCCGTATCTAAACCTTTTTACTATGGATTTTGTTATTCTTATCCAGACTTTCTAGCTCAAGATGTTCAGTGCTTCGACCAGCTGCTGGTTGTATTTTGCTGCACTCCGACTGGGTGGCCACTCTGGATTCCAGCATTTCACTTCCTGTCAGTTACTAGAGGAACCTGATCACACTCTGTTGGATGAGCTGCATCACTCAGTGGCACACACTTTCTCTTCGCTTCAATTAGCTTATCGAGCCAATACCCAAAAACTGGCTCAGGAGAATCATAACAAGGATGGCATCATTGCCACTTGGGAGGCAGAGAATGAGGAACTTTGGGCTAGAAACGAGGCTATGACATGTGAATTACATGAAAAGAGTGCTTTACTTGCACGCCTGCAGGAGCTCTAGAGTGAGTAGTTGCATCATTCAAATTTATCTATTAATTCATTTTTTTTTCTTCACCCTTTCCATATGCCTCATATTTATTTTCTCACCTCGCTCTTTTAGTATGCCCCCTGCTCCCCCTATGTACCTATGATTTATACTATATGCTTACTTTATGCCACCTCCAATAATGCATCTGTGTTGGCATCATCTCCTGATAAGCGGGCTGCCCGCATGACTGTCAAAGTCAGCCTTCAAGGCCCTGGGCAGATTCATATCTGGTTGTATGATACAACCCTTGTTCCACAATGGGCAGGTGGATTCTCAGTGCTTCGGCTAACATAAGATGAAACTGTCGCGGATTCAAGTTTTGGCTCAAACAATAATGCAATATCTTGCGTAAAAGGAGGCCATTTCCTTGAGTCTGACACTGTGGAATCAGTGGATGGTTCTGATGTCACAGGTTTCTCACCTATAATACCATATCAAACACGCTTCATCTCATATTTTTCCATTGTGTATTGTAAATTCATGTCCAATGAACATCCACCGCAGCACAGCTCAGAGGCACTGCTTGAGCCTTACGAAGGCTTCAGTCCTTGCGTATCTGGCAAACTCTTGTCCTGCTTCTTTGGCTGCTACATTACTTTGCCCTGTGAAATCATAGATGTATGCTTTTGAATTGTCATCTCAGATCATGTTTAATACCTGCTCCCCTGTTATAGAATCCTCCGGGTTATCTCACAGTGCATACTTGCAATTGTGTTCCTGTGAAGGTTAGCCTGCTCAAGGTACAGACCAAGGTATGTTCTTGGTGCTCAACCATCTTACATGTGCTCCATAGACTTCTTATAGCCAATGAGCTGGTTCATTGACATTCTCAGTAAATACTGCAGTGATGACAGTGGCCTCCTGGTGGCAACAAGAATAATGAATTTTGGTGAAGAATTTGGTCAGTATATTCCTATGTTACCTGCATGTTTTGCTGAACCATCAGACAGACTTGAAGACAGCAGAGCGTGTAATCAATCTCATCCATCGTGAGCCATGGGCTACGGAGATATTCAATGTACATGCCCAACATGACCTTGCAATGATGAATGACCTGGAGGTCATTTCAGATTAAAGCCAATCATAGGTACTCTCATTGTGTATATGTAAGTATATACCATTATTTTTGGTAGTCAGTAGGCACCGATGCAGATTTTGACTTGCCTATGCAACACAATTAAGTAGATGGACTAGCTTCAGTTACATATTTCTGCTTATCATTCTGAACTTTGCATTCCGCAAGCCGGCACATCTAGATCTATGCATTCTGAGTGGGGATCAAATCACCTCCACTGATTTGGTATCTAGCAGCCGTAAAAGCCTAAGAAATATAATTAATTTTACTAAGTACATTGAGTGAATTTTTCCTTTGATATTGGCTTGCTTTTTCAGCCGTAAAAGGCCTTGAAAAAGAAAATATTTTACCATATCAATGCCACCCATTAAAGTTAATTATAATTGTCAAATATTCCTTAAGATAAATCATTTTTATGTCTTAGGGTATATGAACTATATTGCGGCTAATATTGCCGCTGAGAGAATGGAACTTTTACCATTTATAGCCCCAAAATAATATATTCACTTTCCCCTTTGAAATATATTTACTTTCTCAGGCTATTTACCCTTTGTAATATAAGGTATTTTACGGCTGCGAAAAGCAACGGGCGATCAGAGGGAGATCAACAGGCAAACAGAGGGTTATGGGAGGGTAGCCTATGCCCGAGCAAGGGGACAGAGCAGCCGCAATAATAATGCGAGGGCAGCCTATGCCCGAGCATCGGGCAAGCAAGAGAGGTGAGCAAATGTTAGGCTTGGCTTGATTGATACTCTTGTTGATTGCTTGGCATGATTGGTTCATGACTGATACTTTGCATGATTGGTACTTGGTATTAGTACTTAATAGCTGTTGTAGGTACGCATTGCGCCTTGACATAATATCGTATGCTTACAAGCGGCGACGCTGGGAAGATCTACTATATCCCTCGTCCGAATCATGCCTGACATCCTGTGATCGCTTTCATTCCTGTTCGCAAATGGCGAGCTGCCTTCCATGGCAGCGGTGTGCTGCACTTTAAGCACTCAAGCCCCCGTTTTCTTTCTCCCATACCGAACATGCCGCTGGCTGGGTAGAGTAGTGTAAAGAAGTTGCCAGTATGTACAGTAAAAACTCTCATGATTGTTCACAAACAATGCTATCTGCTTGTTTGATCTGAGAAGATATACAAATGAAGAAAAAAAGAAAAAAAACAAACAAACAAAAACTGAGAACTAGGTCTTCCTTGGTGCGTCTCTAGTACTACATTAATCCATCCCGTCCATATTTTGTCTCAACAATAGATTCAAAGGTCAGCTTATCGATATGAAGACGTTCTGGTCCTGCATTGCCAATCTGATCTCGACAACATCACACACCCCATTTTCCAATCCATATACCCCTCATTTCTATCAGCCTCAGTTTCCAGTCATGCACACGTCCAGTTTATGTGAAACGAGTTTTCCATTGTCCAAAGGCCTCGTGCTAGTCACACCTAGAGTGTTTCTACTCCCATTCACCATTTTCTTCAAAGGCCCTTTGTCTATCATTTCGTACCGGTATAAGTGGCACCCCAATGCGAGCTTTCTCCTGACCAACATCCTTCCTTTTGCATTCCAATGACTTACCCCCTTCGATGTTCTCCTAGACTCAGTGCTCGACATGCACCTTACCCACCCGCCGATGCTGTCCCTGCCTCCTCACTCAGGTCTCCTCCGCTTCCTGCTAGGCCTCCAGTTCGTCACACATACCTTGAAAGAAACAAGAACAGAAACCACAGGCCACACATGCACGGCGCTCGTAATGAAAGCCAGTCGAAGGTGTGTAGCTATTCGATGTAAGAT
>KN834802.1:352547-369850 GCA_000827265.1 Collybiopsis luxurians FD-317 M1 | reverse complement strand
ATCAATTACCCTCAGAAATACACAAAAGTGTGTGTGAGGGATATAATCTACTGTTGGTTCATCTAGTACCATAAATAATGTCTGTAATGCAAAACCTGAACCCAAGCAGATATGAACCCAAGCTAAAATAAAGGAAAAACAAACTGCGCTCATGGATAAGCACAGTCAGTGGGGCTTGCATCTACTCAACAAATGGTGGTCCAGGTAAGGCCACAGTGTGAATGAGCTTATTGCAGTAATCATCAGAGTAATTTATTTGAGAGCTGTAAATGAAGCCTTGTGGATATCAGAAAGAGTCAAGTATTTCAATTGGTCTCTCACTGGGTGTGATGTGTGATTCCTTGCAAGATTCATTTCCCATTTCATCTTCAGCTGTGAAGTGTGATGCAAAGAGTTTTCAAGTTTTCATTTCATTTTGGCCAGAAGGTTTATTGGATGAGTGCAACAGCCCCACAGTTGGTAAAGCTTGTGAGCTAATTAGAAACTGAAGGAGAGTTATCATGTACTGAGTGACTCAAGCCGACATTGTACTCAAAGACACTGAGTCATCTCAGTAGACTCTGGAACATAATACAACACTTGAAATTTAACTTACACAACTTTCTCAGAAATGACATTGACCTGTGCAATGAGAAAGTGATTTTGTCCACATGACGGTTATTGGTTGTGAGCTACAAAAGTAACAAGTTACATAAGTTACTTGAAAGTACCTTTTTACTGGTTGATATGGGTGATGAATTGATTTAATGTGCCATTTCCAGTGCTAAACAGACAGAAATGTAGCTACAGCATGCTTATTTTTACATACAGTGACACCCAACATTATACAAAAGGAAGAAAGAGCAGGGTGGTAAGGTGTTTTTTTATGTTTTTGACTTGCATCAGGTCGCCCTGATTTCGGGAAGTAATTCTAGCTCACTCAACATGCCAGTACCACCTGTAAGGTTGGAGCAACTCGTGCTGATAGAAAAACTGGCCAACGTCAATCATGAATTAGGGGAAAATTCGTGAATGATACAATGACTCACTCCGGCATTGAAGCGACACATATGTTGGTAGTTGAGGCATCCTGTAAGTTTACAGCTTTGGTTAATGTGGACCATTGACACGGAGCTGCACACATACTAACCTCCATATTTTACCCGAGAAAGCTCCATCTGTTTCTTCGCGTTTGCAGCTTTCTTTTCATCTATCCAATCCGGCTGTAACCAGTGGTCTTTTGGCACTGTACCAAATTTTATTTCCGAATGCGTCAGCACTGATACACGCCTACAGAAGGATGAGCAGGCGCCAAGTCAAATGGGGCGATGAACAAACCTTTTGAACTTGTCTGTGAACGGCTCGTCATTCAAAAGCACATACGGATACCCAAATCTCGAATTGAAACAGTCTCTAAGGCTTAAATGCTGCTGATAGTTCCCTCAAGGTCGGAATTTTGTGCCAATATGACAAAGATAGCATTAACAAGGCCATTGGATGATTGTGACAATGATTGAGAAATTTCACTCCAAGCAATTCCTCCTGAAAGTGTGATGAGAATTTGGAAAGCCTTGAAGCCGTAGCTTCCCGATATTGATCGTGAGCGTAGAGAAGAATGAAGTATAGAAGTATCTGCAACGCCCAATCAGATTTTGCTTTCATAGGACGAGGGGCTGATCAACATATTGGAAAAAATGAAACTAACATAGCGTAGCGGAATAAACGTGAAAGCATTATCTCAATCTTTTCCTTGTAGAGCGGTTGGATAGTATATGATTGAAACAAAGCATTGGAACTCGTATAGATATAGGATCTAGTAGGGTATCCAGAAACTTGGGGGAGGTAAACTGCAACAGTGCAGTGAAGGTTCGCCGGAAAGCAGTCACAGTGGTCATGATGGTGAGCACATGAGTAAATCCTTTTGGTGCTTGAAAAGTGCCTGTACGCGTGCATGCACGTTGTGTTACCATATGTGTGTTCCATAGCTGTACATTGTACAATGGAAGTATTGTAATGTATAGTAGTATGGTAAACTGGTCATTCAGGAATTGGACCCCCCCAGTATAATTTAATATCCTATCCTATCCGTATCATTGTGATTAGTAGAACTTCGAGGTAGTAGGTTGACTGAAGACGTAATCGCAAGCATCTTGCAACCCAGGACTCGCAATATGCCCCTGTATGTATCAGTCATCGTGCAGAGCGTACCATGCCATCTACTGACTGTTTATCGTCCGTTGGTCCGTTTCCCAGCTAGCTTGCAGTACTATCTCTCATAGTGATGTTAAAACTGAGCCTAGCATGTCTCGTTAATATTCCCGAGGAACAAGATCCAAGTTGAGTTAATTATACCTTGAGGTTCAGATGGTCCGATAACTAGACGCCTGACCTGATTCCGCTAAATCGCCGGAGAAGATAAGAGTCGTCTGTTCGTGGGTTACAGCATTAAGGGTCTCAAGCACACATTCAAAAATCTGCATTCACCACTGAAGTTTCGAGATCTCAAGAGTCACGTCCCGCCCCGGTTTGAAGCTATCCTATCCTCACATTCCGCGGAGTACTTGTGCCTGCTGAATCTATCTTGCTTGGGTGTCGCGATTCCAAAGGTTGCATTTCCTTTCATTTTTCAGCCTAACTAAATTCGTCCATTCCACAAGGCTCTATTGTCGTACTTAATGTGGCCAATGACGACAAGCAAGACTCTTTTCATCTCGTAAATCACCGTTGTAACGATCAAGTTACTTGTTACCCCTCGTGGCTATCTTATCATATCATATCTATATCTTATCCAAAACCTATGCCCTATGCTCGTATCTATGCTATATGGAATTATGACTACTTATGGAATCAAGACTACTAAGGACTACTGCATGTACTCGTACTCTAGGTTCTTTCGAATTTACCCCCGTTTTAAGCCAGTTCTTTCGACTAGCACCTCTCAGCTTCGTGTGCCGTTACTGTGATTCATCACTCTAACGTTACAACCATCTACCCAGATACCTCCATATTCTCTGCCTTTGGAGATGGCAGAATTCTGTCGCTGAAATACTCGATATCAAATAACCGCACTCATCCCAGATACAGATTGAAGACCGGTGAGCTTGAAAAGGGCATAGGAGAGCTCATTCCAGGATATGTGCAGGCCAGCCTCGACCTTCGTGTACCCATAGCACCTAACGACCTACATCCGATCGATTTCCATTTTACGTCTTTTTCCTCGTCAAAATTATTCTGGGATACTACTCTACCTACTGCGCTTCCGACCCAGAAGTGGCGGGCTGGAAATGCACAGAAGAGGAGGAACCTTTTTTCATTCTGTCTCATCCGGTACTTAAAGCCGAAAGTTTCCATTTGCTCGAGGTTTCCCGGCGTAACCTTCATATTCAACTCCTAACTCAATGTCTGAGGTGCTTCAAAACTCCGTTGCCTCCTCCTCCTCCTCTTTGGAGCTGGAGTCATCTACAGGTGATGCCGAAACGCTAACGAATTCTGCAATGACGGAAATATCAGCGACTGGCTCAGCAATGTCTCAGGAATCCTCTGCACTAGCTGGTCAAAATTCTGTAGTATCATTCTCGACAAACACCCAAACCAATACCGGAGGAGCTCCTGCAGCTTCCACTGGAGCCCACACCGGGACAAGTTCAGGCGACGGTGAAAGTTCCATGATCGGGTCAATGATACGCAGTACGCTACAAGCCCCGATCACGACCGCCATTAAAGTGACAACAATGTGAGTTTTTAGTATCCGATCCTAATCCGTTCTGTACTTGACACCGTCTTTTGATAGCTCGACTTTCAATGGCCAGGCCTTCACTACTGTAATCGTAATGCAGTCCGTACTATCCTCTGGCGCTGTCATTACCTCCACCACCTACATTTCTCAATCCTCCCACTAATCAGCCTTATTCTCCTCGTCTTCCTCTTCCACCTCTTCAAACACCGGAGCTGTCATTGGAGGTATCGTCAGCGGAATCGTTGGTTTGGCCTTCATCCTCGTCGCTCTTTTTGTGATATATCGAAGATGGCAACGGAAGCACGATTTAGACATGACTTTCGACAGGTTTGATGGAGATTTCGATCCAGATCGAATCGCCGTGCGGAAAAATGGATGGTAAAGTGTATCGACTGGACACCCGGATGGAGAGAAAGATACCGAGGAGCCTGAGCATGGCTATGTGTGTGATACACCTAGTACGCGGAAAAACTCGAAGGGGAACTCGAGGAAATGGGCTGGTGGAGGTAGGAGTGATGGGTCTGATATGGAAGTTCTCATGACTGGCATTACCGTTGGGCGGTACGGCGGAGGTAGTCCCGTGGCATCGGCACCAGTTCAAGGAGTACCGGTTTATTCTTATGTTCACCCTTACTCAAACCCTCTTCCGCATCAAATGCTTCTACCAAATGAAATGGTATTTCCTGCTGTCCCTCCTCATGAACTTCCACCACAACTTCTGCTATCTCTGCCCCATCTTACTCACCCACTGTTTGCTCCAGTACGTGCTCAAACTGGAACACCACCCCTTATTTCTCCAACTCGCCCTTCCTCTTCTCTCATGCACGAGAATCTCATCATTGCGGATATTCGGTCCGAGTCGCCTCTACCACTGCTTGCGCAGCAGTCGTAACTTCATGATTATCCGACGAGGGGTCCTGCTGCCGCTGAAGATGCCGATTTGGCCCCAGTGCCGAGGACGACATAGACAATTCAGTCCGGACTCGCTCCCCTCCGAAGCTCGAGGTCGAGGTGGGAGTTGGATGGAGGCTTTCGGGGTTTAATTCCGATTTGGCAATGGCAATGCCAGGGAAGGGAAAGCAGGTTGATTATTATGAATCCATGATCACGGATCCACAATAGTAAGTTGGACTGAGGGTCCAGGGGCTGAGGTACCACTCTGAGAGACGACGCATCTGGAACCACGGTCGTATATTTGTCAAATGGTTGCGGCTATTTCACGAAGGATGTTTGATATACAGTATACAAGTATGAATATCATTAGTGTATCCACGACTCCCCATACAAGGTAATACTGCCCACATCCAGGCTATGTTCTCCCCTATACTACCTTGAATACCTAATTCATTCAACTTATCCATCTCTTGTGTCGTTATGCTGAATGTTGCTGCGTTTTCTCTGCCATACTTTGCACAAACACACTCACTGTTGTCCGAATGTTATTTCAAGTCCCTTCCGAGCCTAATAAGCGCGGAATTTCCACCTCGCTGTATGATCATGGTCCTAACAGATTTCAATTTAGCCTTACCTCTAGTGTCTGAGCTGGTAAAGGTGGATGCCATGAAGATGTCCCGAAATCCAGCAGCAATGCTCTCCAGTCTGTATGTTCCAGCGAGCCCATGCTCCAGCTGGAATTGGCTATGGGCTGGGTGATTCTTGAATCTAACTCTTTGCAGAGCTTTTCGGACCCTTTGGGGTCATTGCGGTGAAAGCGTGACTTTGACCTCATGGGTTACACACTGCTAATTATATGTCTTCACTTGCAGTGAAACCCATTAAATTTCACTGAAAGGTGAAAATCGAGTTTTCGATAGATTCACGAAATCCATTTATTCACTGAATTAGTGAACATCACGATATTCAATAGCTTGTCCCTTTGGCTTGGGTTTTGTTTCAATCCCATTACCCATTGGAGTCAAACTTTCAAGTCATACCTGCACTACTGCTTCTGATTCGTGCTGTGAATTTCAAAACTGCACAATTATTGGCCTGTTCATTCACTGCCCTCATTTTCAACTCTTGCTCTGCATCTCTTGCAATTTCAGCTATTGAAAATGCAACCCTGCCCAGGTCCACTAAGTCGAGATCCTGGGGTTAGGATATCATTCACATTGTATCTGCAGACAAAGAAATTGAAGTAGGGATCTACATGGTGAACACTTAGGGTTTGTATAGAAATATAAGTATAAAAAGACTAGCCAGGGAATGGCTAGGAAAGGTGGGTGTGGTATTAACCAGTTTCAAGTTTTTCCAAGCTCTAGCCACTACAGTCCCTTCATTCTAATAATTATTCAAGTACTTGCACCAGCTTGATGGAAATCAGTATTTGATATAGGACTTGCACTATCCCCTCAACAAATTTGTACAGTATAGATAATGTTACCATGAGCATGATTCCCCATGCTTCCACATACCATTCCACTGTCCAACAGTGCTGTCCCCATGAGCTTTACAGTGCTCCAAATGCCAAATAGAGAAATCTATCTTTTCTGCTGCAAAATGTCCCAAGTGAGTATCCAACCAATCTCTACATATCAAGGGCCAGTCCTCTTTCCATATCTCTTTTGAGCAATCCAAACAGTCCATTGTATGGTAAGATCGGGAGTCCGACAGAAGCATTAGCTTTGGTAATAAGATTACCTCATCCACATCAGGCTAGGAATCAGCATTGGTTGTAGAAGAATCAAAAAATTCATCAACTAGGTTATAAACCTCTAGTTATAACAATGAGTATCAAGTTAGGCTGTCAAGCATCAAAGGCCAACCTTCTTCAGAATCATCAGATCCATCCTCCCAGGTAGCAGATTCTAAATAAGTATGTAATCAAGTCCAGTGGAATACAATCTGCTGAAAACAACTTACCTTGATCAACAACCATCTCACTGCCATATCCTGGAATAAAACAAAATGTTAGCCAACCTTGGGAGTGCACATAGTCATTTGTTTTAGGATCATAGCCTCTGAGCTTGTGAAGATGTTGTATTGCATTGAGGAGTGTAGGTGAAGCTTTAAAATAACCCACTGCAGTGCGCATTGTTATAGATGGAATCCCGAGGAGGTTCATTGTTTCTGGTTTCATTTTGACCTTTCCCAAAGGATCAAATGACCAAAATGGATAACAATCTGGTTTAATTTGAGCTGTAAGCTGCCTATGACTCCAGACTCTTTCAACCGGCGGAAGAAAGAGAAAAACATGAGATATGGTGCCATGATGAAGTGTCTGGGGCAGATAATTCACAGGGAATGGGGGGATAGTCACTTGGTGCTGTACATCACGCAATATCCCTATAAGTCCTTGTCAGACACTGAAAGGCTATAAGGAGCAAAACAACTGTAGGGAAGGTGTGCTATGTACTTACTAAAATTTGAAAATTCCACCTCTGCAATCTTCAGTTGATCCAAGATGTAGGGCAATTGCACCATCCAGCTACGGTTAACTTCATTCCTGGTCGCAGTATGGATCTCGTAAATGGAAGGACCATGAAAACACCCTTCAAAAAAATTATATGAAACCCTTAACCACAGACACTGAGATTAGCCTGAAATAAAGTGATTAAAGGAGGACCATTACCTGTCCCACCCATTCTGGACTCTCCAAATTTTGGGGTAATAGTTCTCAGGACTATCAAGGATGAACCAAGATCCTAACATAAAATCCCCTTCAGAAGACAGGGGCATCTGGCCAACCACTTCTCCAGTGCTTGAATCAACCATTGAACCCAGATGATAGCTTGTGAAAGAATTAACAGAAAGATTATTTGTAATCTCAGAGTACAGCATTAGAAAGTTGTCAACATTTTCTTCAATGGCATGTTGGAAATATTGTTGAATTGCCTGTGAAGAATGGAATTGAATCAATGGAGGAATGGAATCTTGAGCAGTGACCCCAGGATTAAGCCATTGAAAGGGAACACCTGCATAAATATGGCATGGAGGTCCCCAGCAGAAAGTGCCATTTGAGGGGTCAATCCAAATCTCCTGTACATGCAACACTGAGGAATTGTAGATGCTTTGGCAATACCTTTGCTTGGCTATTATCAGTGCATTAGAATCTGCAACCTTAATCTTTGGTCATCCACCAGCGAAGGTTTGGTAATTTTTGAACTCACAAACCGCCAGTGTATGTAGCTTTGGACTGCATCTGATGCTCTCATCCATGCAAGATTGAATGGAATCAATTCTGAAGTCCATACACATTCCAAGGTTCATCAGTACTCTAACATAGCATTTCTAAAAGCACTTACCTTGGTGAAATATTAGTGATGGCGAGGTTGAACGTGTGAAGGCATACAATTGCCAGCCATTGGCCTCACTGTAGTTCTCAAAATGTGAATCCACTTTAGCAAGGACAAGGATTGATGGAGGCCTCACCGGACATTGGCAAATGATTCCAAGTCACTTTTCCATTTCTGAGCAATAAGATGTGGATTTAGTTCCTGTTTACACTATTGTCATACCTCGTGAGCATCATCCCCTGCATATGTGATCGCCATAAATTTCTTTTCTCGCCTCTTTGACGCAAGCTTTACAACTTCGATCTTGACCGATAAACTTGTGGCGCTGGGCCGAAGAGCAGTAATACGATTTGCCTGAGATGCTGAGAGTCGGTTGAGAGTGTCCAGCCGCGAGGATATCCGCTGTAGCACGATCATATCTCCCCGACGAACTTCCTTAAACTGATCATGACTTGTCTCAGTCCTCAGCCAATGAGGAGAGAGCTTCACACGTACATCATCGAGATACGAATGCTGACGATGTCTTTTTCTCTGGACATCCTCATCTATTTCATCTTCATAGCCACGACGAGATCTGTGATACCCTTGGATGATGGTCTGATTACCATACACTACATTGAGATCAGAGTGAGATATGGTGGAATTTCGAGCGTGGTTCAACATTGGGTCCTGGGGAACGTATGCAACAGCGCAGACTACGCGAGGCAAGGTGGTGGATCGATGGAAAGACGCAAAGCTGTTCAGCATGTGACAGGTATTGTATCTATTATAACACATACAGGATTCGCCGGACAACGGCGGTGTCCAAGATTGAGGGGAGCAGGTGACTCGATGTGGGACTTGATCATGAGAATAACTACTCGTGTACAGTATGAAATTATATTTATTATTATTCGTTCTTTCAGCCTCGGGTGAAATGAATGAACTTACGGAATGAGAGAGAAATTAATTAGGCTTGAATGAAGACGCCTTAATCACAATCAAAATATCGAAGAGGAATTCTAAAACGACAGATCCTAGTCAGAAATTCCGTGTAAGACAGCTGATTCGATGTACTGCAAGGAGGTGTTAAACAGACAGCGCATTGACGTCCATAGCTGTGATATATCAAGACAGGAATGATACGGCTTTAAATAGCCGGATTTCGGCCTGGCAACAGTAAGCGCCCGGGAAGATGACCGAACGAAATTTAACCTTTTTCCACCTTTCCTCCTTCCTTCCTCTGTGTCGTGTATGGTGACGACGAACGCTGTTGGTGCAGCGCAGTGATTAGCAGACCTAGAGCTCTCTCTGCTCCATACGACTCCGTTACAAAGCCGTTGATTACATTCAAAAAGAAAAAGAAAACCTATTATACTCGTACAACCAGTTCCAGTAATCCTTGAATTTGGACTCCTTGACGCTCTCTCGCTCTTTCTTAGTTCTTTTGTGCAACTTTATTTCCAGGTCTCTAATCAGCTTTTTCCATCTCTCGGCTCTCCTCTTTCGTCTTATTTGGTCGATATACGAAATGAATAGGAAAAGGTTTAAGGGAACCAAAAGTACCGTTCGTCAGTACCACACAAAAGTTGTTGGTTAAGAAACAAAGGTGAGCCTCGTTCTATTTATCAGATAACTAGGAACTGATATCCCAACTGCCATTCCCTCCCATTTCATGGTTATCTTTAGATTCTCGACATACCAATCGATTTAAAAATAATATTTTGACGCCTCCCAAACCATGTCGAGCTCGAGTTCGTCAGGCTCGTCTGCTTCCAGTTCCGCGAGTTCGAGTTCGAGTAGTACTGGCCCTAGCGCAGCCAGCGCCACGTCAACGCTGAGCAGCACCCTCACAGCTCCACTCACCACCTCCGTCCAAGCCACCGTTATGACAACCAACGCTAACGGTCAAACGGTCATTACTATCATCACTACCGAATCTGTCCTTTCAGCTGGCTCTGTCGTTACTTCCGCCTCCTCCAACAATAACCCCGTCAACTCTTCAGGGTTGAGTTCGAAATCCAACGTAGGGGAGATTGTCGGAGACATTTTGGGTGGTGTGGCGGGGCTAGCAATTATTCTCGCGGTGTTATTTTTCGTGCGGAAGAGGCAGAAGAGGAGGAGGGAGCTTGAGGAGGCGTTTGATGGGAATTTCGATCCGGACAGGATTGTCCGTGCTGGTGGTGTAGGCGGGGCTGGGGTGAGACATAGTTTTACGGATACAAGTGAGACGGGTGGGTACACGTATGTGTATGCAGGAGGGGAGAATGCCAAGATGAAGAAGGCGGCGAAGAGGGCTAATCGGGCTTTGAAGAAGGAGATGGCTGTGAGTGGGGGAGGTGCAGGTACAGGCTTGGGTGGGGGGACGTTGCCGGATATTCCTGTGGATGGGCAAGCGAATTTGGATATAAAAGGGGGGTACGGATACGGACATGGACATGGATACGGACGCGGACCGGAGATGCAGCAGCTCGTACATTTGAACGCGATGTCGACAATTCATTTGCTGCATGAGGAGGGGATGGACAATGAGCCTGAGCTCGAGTGGGCCCTGGAGCCTGCGAATCTGTGTCACAGTCTATTCAGTTTGATTCGTCATAGCCTCGGCTTCTTATCTCTTTATCACCTTGCCCAGACTTGTACACATGTGAATAGTGAGAAAGGTAGAGTTGAATTAAACATATTGATTGCCCAACCCCTCCGAATTTCCGTTTACTTGGTAGTGTTTCCAAATTTCGTCAGCAAATGCGAAGCTGGTTGGATGAAGTAGAACTTGGGCTTGGGGATAATCCACTTGACTTGCTTTGCAATAGCATCAGTGCTGTGAGTACAATTTGTCCAAGCATATTGATATTCGATTTCACTTTGTTTGCAATTACATGGCTGACCGTCGCGTCGCCGTTCACCCTATCCCCTCTTCTCAAAACCTTGCCAATATCATGACAAAATCTCTCCCAAAGGACAAACATCATCTCATGATCTCTGCATCGGGAATTGACTGGTGGTATCAGGGCACCAAGAGGAGTGCTGAATCTAGGTAATGTAAGCATATTGGTGTCCTGCAGCATGAGTGGCCCGTGACTGAATCTGGAGTCTGTGCTTGTGGATTAGGGTATATGCATTCTGCTTCCACTTTGATTTCATGTGGGTATCTTTCTGTAGCTCGTTTCACATTTTGCATCGTCATTCTTATTCCTATTCTTTCTGCCGACGCACATATATTTGACTCGATAGTTCAGACCTTGTCCCTGAGAACCTCTCTCCTGTTCTGAGGGTATGTGTATTGTTTATTCACTTCTACTTACAGTCACCGCATACTTACTTTGGACATTAACATATGGTGTAGCCAATGACGCTGGGCTAAATATTAGACGGCGACTACCAACATATGTACACCGCTTCCGCAAGCTAATCCTTGCAAGATAGGAATTAAATGCTTAAACTCATTAACAGCCCTTCATATAAGGAGCGCAGCCGTGAACATAGCGGCCTGCGACGAACGCCCAGCATCACCCTGCGCCTCCAAAGTTTCATGGAGAGCATTCAATGCAAAGGCTATGCTGAAGCCTTTCCCTTTCCTTTCCTTACCCTTTCACCTTTTGTCGGTACCGACATTGACCCAGCGTAAACCGTAATGCAGCAAAGACCGAAAACTCAATACTGGCAGCAAAAATACGTACACAAATGACATTGTTTCAATACAACCATCCTCAATAGTGTGTCCCCAGCACAGAGTGCCATTTGAGGGGTCAATCCAAATCTCCTCTACATCCAAAAATGGAGAGTTGTAGATGCTCTGGCAATACTTTTGTTTGGCTATTATCAGTGCTTAGCATCTGCCAACTTAATTTTTTTGTCATCCGCCAGGGAAGGTTTAGTAATTTTTGAACTCACAAACTGCCAGTGTATGTGGTTTTGGACTACATCTGACGCTCTCATCCATACACAATTAAATGGAATGAATTCTGAAGTCTATCCATATCATCAGTATTTCAACATAGCATTTATGAAAGGCACTTACCTTGGTAAAATATCAGCGACAGTGAGATGGAACGTGTGAAAGCGGGATGGAGACTTTAACGAGCGTCCGAGCAAGTACGAGCAAAAATCTCCGAGGTCCGAGCCATATGGAAATGCTTTGTTAATAGATATACAGCTCCATAAAGCTAATAAATCATGATACAGACCTCTATTAAGGCTCAATAATCAGATAATAATTGAATGAAATACTGAATCTTTTTATTAATCCATGCATTACATGTCAAAGAAACTAGCACTCTTATGCTTGGTATATGCTTGTAAAATGCTACAATGAAACCTTTATTGCTTTGGAAAGGCAATCTCAGAGTTCAAAGACCTGATCTTCAATAAACACAATGAAACTACATTGCATTAGCTATGCTAAATGTTACAAAATGAGGGAATTTTGCTATGACATTCTGTACTTAGTGAAATTGATAGAAACAATGTATGAAATATCATACTAATGTACTTTTAACTGTACTGATGTTGCTTAGACACTTGTTGAAGTTGCTCGGACTCTCGTCAAAATTGCTCGGACGCTCGGACTTGGTTTGGACACTCGAACCGGTGGCTCGTACTTGCTCGCACCTGCTCGTACTTTCTCGTACTTTCTCGTACTTTTTTGTACTTGCTCGTACTTGCTTGCACCTGCTCGTATGTATCTGTACTCTTTCTTGTATAAGGATGTATAATTATGTCCAGGGGAGAAAGCTGAATCAATGAAGGTCGCATAGGTAGATCACATTCAGTATAGAAGTAAATACATACATTACTAAGTCCGACTCCTTGTTTTGCAAAATATCATATGCAGCCTAGGTCTGGACTTATCATTAGGAGGTTTCTCTTCCTCCCCTTCAGAGTCCAACTTAAACTCTGGACCTCGCTGTCAAGATGAGTTAGAGAGTACGAAAGAAGTGGGCTTGCTTCTCGCTGCTTGAATATCATTGAATTAATTACTTGAGGGCACGTAAGGGTGCTAAATGGTGTAGTACCTAGTCCTACCTAGCATATTGGATGTAGCTCGGCCCGCTCGTACTTGCTCGTACCTGCTCGTACCTGCTCGTATCTGCTCATATCTGCTCGGACGCTCAGGCTGGCTGCTCGTTAAAATCACTAACCCCATGTGAAAGCATACAATTGCCAGCTATTGGCCTCACTGTAATTTTGAAAATATCAATCCGCTTCAGCAACAACAAGGATCGAAAGCTAAGGCCTCACCGGGCATTGGCAAAACTTTCCAAGGCACTTTTCCATTTCTGATATATATGGTGATGATTTGCTTCTGACTTATACTACTGCCGTACCTCGTGAGCCTCATCCTCTTCATATGTAATCACCATTAATTTCTGTTCTTGTTTCTTTGACCGAGCTTTACAACTTCAATCTTTACCAATGAATTGGGCCTGTCATGTTTCCAACGAGTAGTATTATGATTTGCATGGGAGATTGAGACTCGGTTGAGAGAATCCCATCGTGAAGATATCGCTGTAGCACATTATATCCCCCCGACGAACTTCCTTAAACTGATCATGACTTGTCTCAGTCCTCAGCCAGTAAGAAGAGAGTCGAACACGCACATCATCGAGATATAAACGCTGACGATGTCTCTTTTTCCGTACATCCTTATCTATTTCATTTTCATAGCCATGACAATTTCTGGGATACTGTTGGATGACAGTTTGATTACCATAGACTACGTTGAAATCGGAGGGAGATATTGTAAAGTTTTGAGCCTGGTGGAACATTGGGTCGAGCGGAACGTATGCAACAGCGCAGACTACACAAGGCAAGGTGGTGGATGGACGAAAAGCTGTTCAGCATGTGACAGGTATTGTATTTATTATAACACATACAATACAGGATTCGTCGGACAGGCAACGGCGATGTCAAAGATTGAAGGGAGCAGGTGACTCGAGGTGTGACTTGATCATGAGGATATATATCTATTCGTGTACAGCATGAAATTATATTTATTATTATTCGTTCTTTCAGCCTCGGGTGAAATGAATGAACTTACAGAATGAGAGAGAAATTAATTAGGCTTGAATGAAGACGCCTTAATCACAATCAAAATATCGAAGAGGAAGTCTAAAACGACAGATCCTAGTCAGAAATTCTGTGTAAGACAGCTGATTCAATGCGCTGCAAGGAGGTGTTGACCAAAATAATATCTACAGCTTATTAGCCTGGTGTCGAGGTTGACTATAGAAAGCTTTGGTCCTCCTTCCTCCTGATCAGGGTTGAAGTAGGCAAACTTGTGCTCGTTGTCCTCGGCATTGAAAATTCTAGCCAAACGGGAATATCCCGAAGGATACCAATCAACTTTGTGCCCTAATTGACGAATTACATGGATTTGTTGAGCTGCCCAAATGCTTCTGCTGTTGTCATCCTTGGGATCCGAGAGCTCAAACTCGGCGGGGGAAAGTTGTTTAATGTTATGGAATGTGGGATTATCATTCACTGTGTTGTTATTGGGTATGGCAGGTGCAAGACCTTTCTCGAAGGTTAAATTTTTGGTGGATACATATACAAGTTCACCTTCCTTGAAGGGCTCATATCGACGTTTGCGATTAGCTTGCCGAGTTTGCTGCTTCCAAGATAATGTCACGTGGCAGGTTCAATCATGTGAGCGGCTCGCACCCTGCATTGGCGGCAGCGGGTTTTCCTGGTAAAGGAGCGGAACAATGGTCCAGCTCGCGCTGAGCCGCGGTGGGGTTGAAAATACAAATTTCCATTGCTCTGTGAAATGTTAATGGAAACAATAAATTTCCAGACCTCTTCGAAAATGTAAAATTCATAAGACAATAGATATTCAACACTTCTCAATTTGTCAGAAGAAATTAAATTCTAATTGTTGTTCCCAGCAAAGGAAGCCTGAACATTCTGGTGAGGTAAAATTGCTCCTTTCTTAGCCTCACTGGAATTTCTGTATTCACTAGTCCCTTGAACTCATTGTCTTCCTTTAGCCCCTGAAATTAACTCTTTCCCCACTATCTTCACCCCAGGTGAAAATACTTAATTTGCGGTGTGTATATCACAGCTATTGTCAATGCGTCGATGAGCTGTGGATTCCTTGCAGTGCATAGAACAGAATTTCTGACCAGTTATTCATTTTACCCGAGGCTGAAAAAATACACTACCTGAGCTGTGGATTGCTTGCAGCATATAAAATCATCTGTCTTCCACGGAATTTCTGACCAGTCATCCATTTTACCCGAGGGTGAAAAAACACAATACTTGCCACTTGCCGAACAGTTTTTCATCCTTCCATTGATCCACCACCTTGCCTTGCGTAGTCTGCGCTGCTGTATACGTTCCGCTGGACCCAATGTTCCACCAGGCTCAAAATGTTACAATATTTCCCTCTCATTTCAATGTGGTGCATGGTAATCAAACCATCATCCACCGGTATCCCAGATCTCGTCATGCCTATGAAGATGAGATAGACACAGGAGTACGGAAAAAGAGACGTCGTCAGCTTTCATATCTCAATGATGTGCGTGTTCGACTCTCTTCTCGTTTGCTGAGAACTGACACGAGACATGAACAGTTCAAAGAAGTTCGCCGGGGTGATATGATTGTGCTACAACAAATAGCCACAAACCAACTTTCAGTGCATCAAGCAAATCATATTACTGCTCATCGAGAGCCTGGCTCCCCAAAATTATCAGTCAAGATTGAGGTTGTGAAGCTTGCGTCAAAGAAGCGAGAAAAGAAATTTATGGCGATTACATATGAAGGGGATAATGCCCACGAGGTGCGACAGTAATATAAAGTCAGAAGCAAATCATTACCATATATATCAGAGATGGAGAACAGACTTGGAATCATTTGCCCATGTCCGGTGAGGCCTCCATCATCAATACTCATTGTTGCCAAAGCCCATTCATATTCTGAGAACAGCGAGGCCAATAGCTGGCAATTGTATGCTTTCACACGTTCAATCTCGCCGTCACTAATATTTCACCAAGGTAAGCTCTTTTCAGAAATGTTATGTCAGAGTACTGATGAACCTCGATGGACTTTAGAATTCATTCCATTCAGTGTTGCATGGATGAGAGCATCAGATGTAGCCCAAAACTACATAAAATGGCGGCTTGTGAGTTCAAAAATTACTAAATCTTCCCTGGTGGATGACAAAAAGTTAAGTTGGCAGATGTTAATGCACTAATGATAGCCAAGCAAAAATATTGCCAGAGCATCCACAACTCCTCATTTTTGCTTGTAGAGGAGATTTGGATTGACCCCTCAAATGGCACTTTCTGCTGGGGACCTCTATGTCATATTTATCCAGATGTTCCCTTTAATGGGCTTGACTTGAGCTACTGGGTCAATCCTGAAGATTCTGTTCCTCCATTGATTCAATTCCATTCATCGCAGGCAATTCAACAATATTTCCAATATGCCATTGAAGAAAATGTCGACGACTTTCTATACCTGTCTGTTGGCTTTGCAAATTACATTTCTGTTGATCCTTTTACAGGCTGTCATCTGGGTTCAATGGTTGATCCAAGCACTAGAGAAGTGGTTGGCAAGATGCCCATGTCTTCTGAAGGGGATTTTATCTCGGGATCTTGGCACATCTTTGACAGTCCTGACAACTATTGCCCCCAAATTGGGAGATTTCAAGATGGGTGGGACAGGTAATGGTCCTCCTTTAACCACTTTATTGCAAGTCATTCTCAGTGATTGTGATTAAGGGTTTCATATGATTTTTATGAAGGGTGTTTTCATGGCCCTTCCTCTTACCAAATCTACACCCATACTGGGGCCCAAATTAATTATAGCTGGATGGTTCAATTGCCCTACATCTTAGATCAACTGAAGATTGCAGAGCTGGAATTTTCAAGTTTTAGTAAGTGCAGACCCCACCTTCCCAACAGTTGTTTTGCCTCCAAGACTGTTATAGTCTATCAGTTCCTGACCAGGACTTACAGGGATGATATGTGATTTACGACACCAAGTGACTATTCCCCCATTTCCTGTAAATTATCTGCCCCAGACACTTCATCATGGCACCATATCTCAAGCTTTTCTCTTTCTTCCACCAGTTGAGAAAGTCTGGAGTCATGGGCTGCTGACAGTTCAAATTAAACCAGATTGTTCCCCATTTTGGTCATTTGATCCTTTAGGCAAAGTTAAAATGAAATCAGAAACAATGAACCTTCTTGGGATTCCACCTATTATTCTGAGCCTTGGTGTGGGCTATTTACAAGCTTCACCTACAATCATCAATGCAATACAATATCTTCACAAGTCCAGAGGCTATGATCCTACAACAACACACTATGTGCACTCCCAAGGTTTGCCAACATTTTGTGTTATGCCGGGATATGGCAGTGAGATGCTTA
>KN834802.1:305073-350887 GCA_000827265.1 Collybiopsis luxurians FD-317 M1 | reverse complement strand
GCAGGAATGACTTGAAAGCTTGACTCCAATTTGTAGTGGAATGCAAACAACACCTGAGCCAGAGGGACAAGCAAAAGGGTTGTTACAAAACATATGAAACTGAGCTAGGGATGCTATCTCATCAAGCCCTTCCTCAGCCCATCCACCCCGGTACATTTTTCCCAAGTAGCCAGTTGCATGACTCATGCTGGTATTGCTCATCTCTCATGGACTGCATGATCTCAGTGCATTCTTCCCCTGTGGTCAATTTTCTGCCACTCCCGAGAACTGAACTTGCACCCTGTGATCAAGGCCTGTCTATGTCAGCTCAGGATTTCAAATGTTTTGTTACAAATACCACTACCATTAGCAACCCAGAACTCAGCCACCTAAGGGTTTTTCATTCCATGCATAATAAATAAGGGCCCAAGAGATAAAGCAAGGTTTCAAATGTGGACTGGGGCCTTGCGCACATTTTGAGTACAGTCTGGTCTTTTTTGGAGGCAATCTGCTCACAGAATGGATATTTATGGAAGGAGGTCCAAAATAGCAGAACACTGAGATCCAGGCCGGCACGGGAACTTAAACATTTTTGGCCCTCTCCTCATTGTTCTGAGTGACAAAAAGCTCTTTCAAGCTCTATATGGTTATGATTGTAGGATATTTGGTTTCTGATATGTGCAAGATGGATTAAAATTTAGAGCATATATTAATACATCCATTTTTGGCATAAAATTCTTGACACCTCCTAAAGACAATGCCGACAAATTTTCCATCTTTTTCCATTTTCAAAGGTGAGATACACTAATGAGCATCATATGAACATTATACAGCTGTTTAGAAGGTGTTGAGGGTAGGGGAATGTGTCGCATATCAACTGGATTCACCAAAGTCATATGCAAAAAAGTTGAGAAGCCTTGGTCCTGAAAATGTAAAACAGCATTCAGAAAAGGTCTATTTGCAGACTAGGTGATATATCAGGTATGCAATGCAAGGAAACTTCAACAAGTAGCGGGGTTGGCTTTTCACAGATGTGATTGATGAATGGACCAGAATATCTGATGTCTTTCAGAGCCAAGCTATCCTTCACATCGGTGCTCAATCTGTCCTCATATCCATCAAGCAGATCCAAAGGAGCACATACCCGACTGACTTTCATAGTTGGAATAGAGATAATAGCCAATCTGAAGAGAATTTGACTTTCCTCGGGCACTTTACTGTTTCCTTTTGGCAGCTGTTGCGCCAATTTAATACCTAAGAGTTCCAGATACTCCTTTAGGCATGGTAGGTCTTTAATTTAATGATAGAACATCCAGGTGATGTATCTGGAGCTCCATTGTATTTCAAAAATTGCATTTTCCTTTGCAACAGGCACATGCAACTTCCCTGAACACCTTGCAATGAGTAACCCCAGTCCACAGTCCCTGCCTTTCCCATACCAACCCAAATTGTTTGCTCCTGCTAGCAGCATTGAGACAGCAATATAACAGCTAAAAATCTGAAAGAAATTCAGATCCTATCCTCTACTGTGATAGAAAACACTCGTCAAGTTCCATTAAGCTTGACCTTCTGGTTGTTAAGTAATTTGTCAAGGCTTTGTGAGCATTTGAAGGAAATATTGGTTGATACAGGGCAAGAAATTTCAACAACAGGGTTCTGATGCAAAGGAACAGGGCTCCATAAGACACTTTTGGGTAGACTGAAGGGATACAAGAAATGTACAAGAACATTTTTGTTGCAACAAGTGGAGAGGGAATGGTGATAAAGGGCAAACATTTGCAAATCTTGCTTAGAAAATCACATTTTTCAGCCATCCCAGCAGGGTATCCAATCAGCCATCACTCCCACCCACTTTCATTTAGCCCTCAATGTTGGTTAGAGCTTCACTCTCAAAGTACCTCATTCATATTAGAACACTCCCATGACATATCTGAGTACATGGGATCCAACAGGTAGGGTATGGCTGGGTACTAGGGGATGGCTGGCTTGTGGGTATCTGATAGATAGTAAGCCATGCAGCCAGTTGCATGGCTTGGTGGTATTTCTAACAAGGGTAAAAGGGGACATCCCTGGACATAGCAGTGGGATACTAGGACAGGAACAATGCTTGAATTCATAAGGGAAGCAATAGCCCCAGGTGAAGTAATTGTTTTCCATCAGATTTTTACACAGTTGTAGAAATTCAACCTTTCAATATACAGGGAAAGTTAGTCTTTCATAGGGGCAGTCAAATTCTACTCTTTGCCTCTTATTGAATATCATGATGTTCACTTTGCTGCTGTGCTCCATGGATTATATTAGATGAAAGTCTTGATAATAAAGCCTGGCGTGCACTCAACAATGATATGTAGTGTAGAATTATAGCTTGGACTGGTAAGTGTAGGTGTAGGAGGATACTGGGACACAGCACTGACCCATTGTGAAGAATTGCTGAATGTTGCAGCCGTACTTGGAGGATCCAAATTACTTGTTAAATCTGCTGGTGGAGAGAAAGTGGTCAGAGAGTGTCACTGCCCTGCACCAAAAATGTTTGTTGCCAGCATACACAACATGGAGGAAGGGTGGAAAAAGGTGCAATTTTATTTGGTCATCCTTTCCAGGCACTTTATTGTACTTACGCTTGTACTGTTATCTCTCATTGTATGTACACTCAATGGGGAGTTCATTACTCTATAACTTGCCTTTTGGATTAAGCCATAGGCTCAATCTGAAGGGGGAGGGTGTAATGCATGTGATTGAGTAGCCAAGCTTATCTATTTCCTTATATGTATCTGTCTGTAGTTATCAGTAGATTAGACTTAGGGGTTCTCATCTCTTACTTTTTGACTACCATTCGCTACACTTGCATTACTTGATTACCGACTACAAATGATTATTGTAAGCACAAGTACTATACATTGGGCTCAGTATAAACCCTGTATAGCTTAGTTCTGGCTAGTCAGACAGTGAGGAATCATCCACACTACATTCCTCCCAAGGAATATTCTCTTTCATCCCCAAAAATTTCTAAGGCAGAGCTGGTGTCAAGAGGAGCATATGTTTGTTTGGGAGGTACTGCATCCTGCCTCAGAGGTCAATGTGCAAGTTCAGGTCTCTCTCGATGGATTAATTCTGCCACATCCTTCAATTTGAATGTTGTATTAGATTAGAGATAAGAATTTGTTTTTCCAACCAGGAATTAATGATGAAGAAAGCACCAATATGTGCTTGAGCAAGGTCACACACATTGACACAGTGCCCCAGGACCTGAGAAGGATACTGCCCTGTCCCTTGAGTAAACATTCTGCACAAGCTGGCATTAGTCCCTATGCTCTTCTGCATGACCAGGTCTGAGGCAAGATAGTTGGGTACTAGTGGCCCATAAATTGCTGATGGTAAAACTAAAGAAGTCATTTTGGTACCCAGATTAACAGGTATAATATGAATTGGGCCTATGTTTTATCAGAACACAAGCAGGAGAGAAACATCAAATCTCCTTACAATCAAAAAGAATATCCAGCGGCAGTTATGATTTTCTTGATTCCTTCATTGATAGATTGACAAACAAGGTTAATGGTGCCATTCAAATTAACCTGTTATGTAGCTTTGTCAGGTATAATGGGGCAAAGATTATAGAAAGCAAATCACATAGAAGATCTCTTCATTTGTTCCTGCATTGAACACAATTCCAGCCATATGGATGACCGCATATACACATTTCAAGAGCTTGCTGAAATGAGAGGTAAGCAATTCAATTTCAACAACTTCAAGATTTGGAGCATTAAGAAAATTTGCTTTCTGTCTCGAGATTGAGCAGGCTACAGCTCAGCCATGATATCTTTTCTGTAGAAGTTGGGCTATGACATGAGAGCCAAGGAAGCCAATTCCACCGGTGACCTGAAATGGCATGAATACAAAAGGTTGAAGCAAAGTAGCAGAGGAAAGTACAACCCACAAAGATTACAGGGTACACTTGTGTTGTAATCTGATAGCACAGGCATTTCAAAAGACTGGAAATAAGTAAGCGCTCTCAGGAAAGAGTTACTAAACCCCATCTGGAAAATACTCTGGCACTAACCAGTCAGCATAAATGAATGGAATAGCCAACAGTCGCTGTGGGCAGGAGATTTGAATTGGTGGCAACAAATTTGACTTAACTTAGCTATACAGAATTGAGATGAGATCTTTTCCTATGGTGACCATTGCAGTGCATCTTTCCAATCTCTGATCCAGTCAGTATCCATGTAAGAATTCAAGAATTTTTACTTCAAACAAATGGCCTTAAATGAAATGCCAAGTAAAGGTTTGGTTCGGGCTGTGAACCTGGTCCTTTTGCCGAACCTTGGACCTGAACCTCAGGTCCGGTTTGGAAATTTTTGCACCTCGAGCCTGAGGTTCAGGTCTGGATTCAGACCTCCAACCAAACTGCAACTTTCCTTACATTTTTCCAAAAAAAGAAAATTTCACATCTTTGTGCAATTTCTTTGATGTATTAGTCAATAATTACTCTAATATATGATCCAAGCTCAGTGCAAAGGGCTCATCATACTATAGACATAATTATCATATGACATAAGTCTCCCATCTTGGGTACAATTTGGTCAATTGGAAGCAGCAACTGGTGTAGTTGGGTAAAATGGTACCTTGAGATCACTTCTCCCAACAGAGGGAGCTAAAACTCTATAAATTTCTACAAAATATTGACCTTCCAGTGTCACACACATCAGAAAAAACACTTTTGTCCCAGGTTGCCAAGGCTGGCCCAAGGACACTCCTCCAATCCTAGGCTATTTTGAGGCAGTCTGAAGGAGCCTGGGATCCCCAGGGACATTGAAGTCAACTCAGGATTGCTTCCAGAGAACCTCAATTCTCCTAGGCTGCCTGAAAGCACCTTGGATTGGGAGGGTGCCCTTAGGGTGGCTCTGGCAGCCTGGGATAAAAGTGTTTTTCCTGATGCAGGAACTGGAGGTCCAGGGGTTCTGGTCCAGGTCCACAGGTTCAGAGACCTACTGAACCTTGAATGCCAAACCTTGAGTGCTTTCTTCTTATTGGGAGAATCTTTCTTCTGTGAATTCCATAACAGAGTATGAAATTACAATCCTAAGTATACTACATACAATATTATCTGCATTGTGTTTGCAGATGAAAGAACTGAAGTAGGGATCTGCACTGTAAAATTTAAGAGAGAGTCAAGTGTACAAAAGCCTGGCAGGGGAAGAGATGGAAAAGGCATGCATGGTAATGAAGTTGACATTGGATGAATATGTACAAGACTTAGTGCTAGTCCAGGTCACACTGGGCAGCTGAAAACAGAATAAGGAATTCAACAACACTTGTGCACTTCAATAGCTGTTTGGCCAGGTCCAAATTTACTTAAAATTCTACAACTTTAATTGTAATAATATAGAACTGATCAGTCCAGCTTAGTATTTTGTTCAGGAGTTACACTATCCTGTCATACAGTATAGAATATCATTACCATGTCCATGACTCCCCATGCTTCCATGTACCATTCCACCATACAATGCTGCATTCATAAGCATTACAACATTCTGGATGCCAAATAGTGTAATCTATCTCCTCTGCCCCACAATGTTCCAAGTAGGTTTGAAACCAATTTCTACAGATTGAAGGCCAGGCCTTTTCCCAGATGTTCTTAAGGTGATTCACACACTTGGTTGTATGGTATGATTGTGAGTCCAACAGGAGCATTTGTTTTGTTAGCAGAATTGCTTCATCAATATTTGGCCTGGAAATAGTATTGATTGTAGAAGTGGAAAGCTCATTGTTCAAGTCAGAAACCTCTGGTTATAAGAATGAGTGTCAGGTTGGGCTGTCAAGCATACAAAGGGCTAAACTTCCCCAGTATCATCAGAGCCCTCTTTCCAAGTAGCAGGTTCTAAAGAAGTACTAAGGGTCATCAAAAGTATCCAGCGCATACTAAATTAAGTCAGTACAACTTTGAACATGTTCTGCAGCAGCAGTGATAGCATTTCCTCCTTCAAAGTAGCCAATAAGCCTGTTCTTAGTTGGAGAGTAGTGCTCAGTAGCAGGCATTGTAAATGTACAGGATGGAGATGTATATAATAAACAAAACTTTCAATGCATTGCGCTGCTTCACACCCCATATGACAGATACTTTTGATGACCCTGAGTATGTTATTAAGTCCAGTGGAGTACAATCTGCTGAAAAGAACTTACCTTGCTCAATAACTGTCTCACTGCTATATCCTGGCATAAATCACAATGTTGGCCAATCTTGGGACTGAATGTAGTCATTTGTTTTAGGATCATAGCTTCTGGACTTGTAAAAATGTTGTATTGCATTGATGAGTGCAGGGAAAGCTTCAGCATAATCCATATCAAGGCTCAGTGTAATAGATGGAATCCCAAGGAGGTTCATTGTTTCTGGTTTCATGTTCATCTTTCCCAAAGGATCAAATGACCAGAATGGGTAACAATCTAGTTTAATTTGAACTGTAAGCTGCCCATGACTCCAGACTTTCTCGACTGATGGAAGAAAGAGAAAGTTTGATGATAAAGTGGCTGGGGCAGATAATTGACAGGGAACGGGGGGATAGCCACTTGGTCTAGTACACTACACATTATCCCTGTAAGTCCTTATCAGAAACTGGAAGGCTATACCAGCCTTGGAAGCAAAACAACTATTGAGAAGGTGGGGGCTGTACTTACTGAAACTTGAACATTCCAGGTCTGCAATCTTCAGTTGATCCAAGATGTAAGGCAATTGAACCATCCAGCTATGGCAAACTTGGTCCCTGATCCTGATATGGATCCGGTTAATGGAAGGGCCATGAAAATACCCTTCAAGAAAATTACAGGGGGGTATGGCCGCAAGCGGCAAGGGCTGAACCTTTTGATGCCGTGATGATCTTTATTACTCATGCAATCTACAATGTGGTTAGAGACTGTAATGATTCTACATACACAACAAACTAAGTATTAGAAGTTGAGGCTGCAGTCTTGAGCTTTTTTGATGGATTAAGCTCTGCATCGTTGTCATCCTCAGGAGTCAAGTCTATGAATGTTGCTTTCCTCTTCTGAACCTGTTTCGATGGACTCTGAGCAATTTCAAGCTCCTTCTGTATTCAATAAATGTCTGAGAATGCATCATCATACCAGTCCATCAATTTCTGTGTCCAAGCAGGATCTGTATCACATTGTTGTTTAATATCCAGTGGTGAAAGTCTATGTTTCAACCAAATAAGCAAGTGTAGATGGAGGGACCCTCGATCTTGAGCCTCAACAACACCATAGTAAACAGAAAATTTACCAAAGACCCTTTTTCCATTTGCTCTCTTGGTACCGAATAGAATATCAAGCAGTATCGTAACAGATTTGTGAAAGAATTCTGCACCAGCAACTGGATTTTATGCAATCAATGTTGAATGTTCCATACTTTCGGCGCCAGGGTGCAAATCATGAAAAAACCTGTCAAGATCAATGTCAAAAAGACATGGGGCAACCCCTCACAGCTGACAATTGAAAACATGTCCTGTCGCATATTTTAAACCTCACTCATTGAACCAGGAACATGCTCAGCCACATAGTTGACATACCGAAGTAGAGTTGGTGCAGCCTTTTCGCCTTCAGTCTCTGGATGTGCAAAGGGATTTTTGTTGAGCTTCTCTGTAAATGTTTCAACAGTAGAACTTGAGATCTTATTAAGTAATGCATTAACTCGAGGAGACAAAGACTTTTTTACAGCAAGTTTTGCATTGAATGAGGTTTCCCAGTGTTGATGAATATTTCTGACAACCAAATGAGCAACATGCATCTTGAAGCCAATTTCTCGGAATCCAACTGAACCATTAGAGCAGACATCATTGTTTTCCATCATATCAATACCAAAAGGAAATAGTGCTGGCCATAAAAAACCCCAAATCTTGAGGCTCTGTTGTGTTGGGAATAGAATAGAGCTAGAGGGAAATTTGACAAAGGGTTGAGATCTAGATTTCAATCTTTGCAGTGCATCTAATTTTCTCATTCTACATGTGGAGTCTCCTGAATCAGCATCAACCAGAGTCGATGAAGGCATGCAAGCTGCAGAAACATTTTCATTAAATTGTTCCATATTCACTTGTTGAGCATATGATTGACCCTCTCCATTTTGATTGATTCAAATGATATTCTGCAAAGGAATGGGAATTCCATGATCAGGATATTGAGCAGCATTTGCTTCAATGGAATTAACATTGAGATCAGAATATAGTGGATTATATATAATGAGCCATTTAAGTGCCCAAATAATATGATTACGCCAAACAAGAAGTGGAGTTTTAGAAAGTGTATCCAAAGTTATTTCTGCATCAGGGGAGCTGACTAAAATAATACAAATCTCATCACATAGATTGTTTATGGGAGGAGGAAGGCAAGTCAACAGTGGACCAGGATTATGAGGGAGGATACATACATTCCCCCATGATGCATACTGACCAGTGGGACCAAGTTCCAGTTTAAACATACATTTAGTAGCTCTTGCATGAGCAATACACTGCTTCTCCAAGAAAGTAAGCCCTTTCAGCTCTTCCGGCACAGAACCAGTCCACAATCCATTGGTGTAGCTTTGTACAGGAATAGCCTTAAAACATTGTGGACCCTGGTGCTGATGTTCATCATAATGAATGTCTTGTTTGCAATGACAGTAAACACAGTAGCAATTATGTTGAATAGTCTCAGGATGGAAGGGCTTTATTTCAGGCTGATTAGATTTCTCTCAAAGCTCAAGTACCGCAGTGTGAAGAAGATTTATATGTAGCTCAGAGCAAGGTATGAGGGATACATTTGCAGTAATATCCAGGAAGCCACAGAAAGAGCATTCGAACTGTTTCACAGCATAATTATAGTTTGTATCATAAGCTTCCTGCAATATATTCCGCTTTTCATCCCAAGAAAGTATTTCAAGCCAGCTGTCAGGATTAGGATCAGGTGTTGGATGGCCAGGCTTAGGCTCAGGCTCAGGAAAAATGTCAGTAAGCAGGGGTGGAGATGTTAGCATGGATTTATACTGTTTAGTGGCCGAAACAGAGATGACAGAGGATTTTCGCTTCCGAGAATTGGAATTGACCCTAAGGTGCAGTGCTTTTGTTGAGAAAATGAAGTCAGTTTCTGACAAAGTGGGCAAATTGTGCAGTCCTGCAGAATCGGCATGTGTACGTCTCACCAGACACATGGGATGACATTGATGCAGCTGCAAATCCGAACCAAGCTCAGATAAATTTTTTTTTTCAGCCAGCAGGATGTTTGGAAGTTATGTTCATATGTAGAGATATAATTTTGCAAAGGTCATCAACATGTAGGCTAGTGAATGAAGAAGATAAGGACTTGAAAATGAACAGTTTCTGCTCGAGGTAGACATGAACAAAATCAGAAGGTCCATAAGAGGGAGCAGGAAACGTGGAGGATGCATATGCAGAGGAATTCATATCCGAGTCATTAATAGTATCATGGCAGGTCATAGCATTAGAAGCGGGAGGGGAACTGGATTGCAGATGAAGTGAGGAAGCCAAAGTATTCTGGTAAATAATCACAGCAGGTGAGCACAAAGTGAGAAGAAACAAAAATGGAAAGGACATACCGTTGACAATATATCCATCCCGACATGATGCACAGAGTTGGATGTATGACTAGCATGCAAATGAGTTGAGGAAGCAGACAAAGTAGTCTGGTATATAGTCACTGTTAGTGAGCACAAAGAGACAAGGAATGGAGGAGGAAAGGGCGTACCATGGATAATGTATCCTTGAGAGTCTGTTGCAGAGGCCGAGGGTTTTTTCGTATTCCATGAAGAAAACATGAGATGAAGAAAGGAAAGGGCGAATGCATATGGAATTTAAGCAGAGTGGTAAGCACCCCGAAACACGGCAAATCTGAAACAAACTGAACGATCAAGCTCCGAGGAAGACATGAATAAGCATGGTCGAAGGGCAGGGGGATATATAAGGAAAAGATCACCAAATGGAGATATAGCATGGCGGAATATTTAGGTACAGAGGGCAAACCTAAAGGTTCGGCAATTATATGAAACCTTGAACTACAGACACCAAGAATAACCTGCCATAAACTATATAACGAGGACCATTACCTGTCCCACCCATCTTGAACTGTCCAAATTTGGGGCCAATAGTTCTCAGGACTATCAATGATGCACCAATTTGTTGACATAAAATTCCCTTCAGAAGACATGGGCATCTGGCCAACCACTTCTCCAGTGCTTGAATCAACCATTGAACCCAGATGAAAGGCTGTAAAAGGATTAACAGAAATAGAATTTGCAATTCTGGAGGACAGCTTTAGAATGTCATTGACATTTTCTTCAATGGCATTTTAGAAATATTGTTGAACTGCTTGTGAGGAATGGGATTGAATCAATAGAGAAATGAAATCTTGAGGGTTGACCCCAGGATTTGCATATTGCATGTCAAGCCCACCAAAGGGAAAATCTGCATAATCATGACATGGAGGTCCCCAGCAGAAAGTGCCAGTTGAGGGGTCAATCCAAATCTCCTTTCCAAACAAAATGGGAGGCTGTGGATGCTCTAGCAGTATCTTTGCTTGGCTATTATCAATGCATTAGAACCTGCCAGCTTAATTTTTTGTCATCTACCAGGAAGGTTTGATCATTTTTGAACTCACAAGCTGCCATTTTAGGTAGGTTTGAACTACATATGATGCTCTTATCTGTACAAGATTGAATGGAATCAATTCTGAAGTCCACCCAGATTCTAAAATTCATCAGTACTCTGACATAGCATTTCTAAAAAGCGCTTACCTTGGTGAAATATTAGTGACGGCGAGATTGAATGTGTGAAAGCATACAATTGCCCGCTGTTGCCTTGGCTGAAATTTTTAGAGTATCAGTCCAGTTCGGCCAGAATAAGAATCAACAACAACAATGAAGTCTTCACTGGAGATGGGCAAAAGATTCCAAGTCTGTTCTCCATCTCTGATTTATATGGTGATGATTTGCCTCTGACTTTATATTACTGTCCTACCTCATGAGAATCATCCCCTTCATATGTAATCGCCATAAATTTTTTTTCTCGCTTCCTTGACGCAAGCTTTACAACTTCGATTTTGAATGATGACTCGGTCGTGCCGTGTTTCCAACGAGTTGTAATATAATTTGCCTGGGACATTGAGACTCGGCTAAGAGAATCCAGCCGTGAGCATATCCGCTGGAGTACAATCATATCACCCAGACGAACTTCCTTGAACTGTTCATGAATTGTCTGAGTCCCCAAGATTATGGTTCGAGGGAAAGACGAAAGCTGTTCCGCATGTGACAGGTATGGTATTTATTATAACACATACAGGATTCGCCGGATAGGCTACGGCGATGTCCAAGATTGAAGGGAGCAGGTGACTCGTTGTGGGACTTGATTATGAGAATATATATTTCTTCGTGTACAGTATGAAATTCCATTTATTATTCGTTCTTTCAGTCTTGGGTGAAATGAATGAACGAAGTTCCGGAGTGCTTAGGGTAGGGCGAGTATGATTTTGGGATGTGAATAACATGTATATTAACAGTGCTATCCTCAACAGCTATATTATCATCCTATTAACATGTTATTAACATTCTACGGTGTAAAATTATTTCTACGGCAACGATATGCATTTCATTGTCTCCCAGGCTGTACGTTTACTGACGGTTTGAAATAGCCGGATTCCGGCTTAGCGACGTTAAGCGCCCGGAAAGGATGACCGCATGAAATTTAACCTTTTTCCACCTTTCCTCCTTCCTTCCTCCGTGTCGTGTACGGTGGCGACGAACGTTGTTGGCTCAGCGCAGTGACTAGCAGACCTAGATTTCTCTCTGCTCCGTACGACGCTGCTTCAGAGCGGTTGATTGCATTCAAACAGAAAAAGAAAAGTCTATTATATTTCCATCTACAGTAATCCTTGAATTCGGTCTCCTCGACGCTCTCTCGCTCTTTCTTCGTTCTTTTGTGCAACTTTATTTCCAGGCCTCTAGTTTGCTTCTTTCATCTCTCGACTTTGCCCACTTTCATCTTATTTGGTCGATATACGAAACGATCAGGCCAAAAGGAAACAAAAGTACCGTTCGTCAATACCACGCAAAAGCTGTTGTTTAATAGACAAAGGTGAGCCTCATTCTATTCATTAAATAACTAGGAACTAATATTCCAACTGCCATTCCCTGCGTTTCGCGGTTATCTTTAGATTCTCGACACGTCAATCTCAAATTAATAATAATCTTTCGACGCCTCAGCCAAACCATGTCTGGAATAGGTGCGAATTCATAGTTGTCTCTTCTGTCTCTGACAACTTTCTCACCCCCAGCAGATTTAACAAGTAATTTGGATCCTCCGAGTACCGATACTACTGTCAGCGATTCTCCTAGTACGACTGCTACGTCCTCCACTCCCTCCACTCCCTCCACTCCCTCAACGACTGCGACTTCATCTTCTCCCTCTTCCCCCAATGCCGCTACTTCTCCTACCGCCTCGTCTTCCTCCCCCGTATCCTCTACATCCAAATCCAATGTCACACCAATTGGCAGCTCGAGTTTGTCAGGCTCGTCTGCTTCCAGTTCCGCGAGTTCGAGTTCGAGTGGTACCGGCTCCAGTGCAGCCAGCGCCACGTCAACCCTAAGTAGCACCCTCACCGCACCCCTCACCACTTCCGTTCAAGCCACCATTATGACAACGAACGCTGACGGTCAAACAGTCACCACCATCGTCACTACCGAATCTGTCCTATCAGCTGGCTTTGTCGTTACTTCCGCCGCCTCTAACAGGAACACCGTCAACTCATCGGGGTCGAGTTCGAAATCCAACATAGGCGAGATCATCGGAGGCGTTCTGGGTGGCGTAGCGGGGTTGGCGATTATTCTCGCTGTATTGTTTTTTGTGTTCAAGAAGCAGAAGAGGAGAAGGGAGCTCGAGGAAGCGTTCGATGGGAATTTTGACCCAGACAGGATCGTACGCGCCGGGGGAGGGGTAGGTGGTGTGAGGGATAGCTATACGGATACGAGTGAGACGAGTGGGTATGGATACGGGTATGCGGGAGGTGAAAAGGCGAAGAGGGCTTTGGGGACGGAGAAGGCGACGAGTGGGGGTGCGGGTGAGACGACTTTGCCGCATATTCTTATGGGTGGGCAGGGGTGTTTGGGTATGTTTGAGGGCGAAGAACGGAGAGGAGTTGGAGTTGGGCATGGATACGGAAGTGGACCGGGACCCAAACTGCAGCAGCTCGTTCATTTGTATCTCTATTTGAATCCGTCGTCGTGGAATAATTTACTGAATGAAGAGGGCATGGACAATGGGCCTGCGCCTGAGCGCCAGTCTACTCCCACACCTACACTTACCACACCAAGTTTTAATCCTAAGCTACGCATAATTGTTGAGTGGGAAAATGCACCATTTCCCCTAGTTGAAGCAATCCACCTAACCAATGCAATTTTCCGTGTTATCACTGTGAGTCTCTTTGTTCGTTCTATCTTTGAACTTTGAAATGAACTTGCACCAAAGAATATGTATATAAATGACATTCTTTCGATACAACAGTGTGTATTATTTAACCAATCCTACTATCCAGAACGAATGAACCTGTCCCAACGTGGTTTACACGAGCCGACATCCATATCTATATTGGGTTGGGAAGGGGGGACAGAAAAAGAAGGAATGCAGAACGCGGGCGCAGGTGCAACATTAAAAGTGAGTTCAAAACCAACACCCCCCGATCTAACGTTCAAGAAAAAACTCACCGAAACTGTTACCCTGAGCACACGAACACGTTCCCTTCTCCCAAACGTCGTCAGGAATAGGACAGTGCCCCCAATCATCGTGCTGATACCCAATCTCTTCAAAGAAATGAATTTGATCGCGTCGGAGAAAGAGGGAGGCAGCAATGCTGTGGACCGGTGCGTCTCCCCAGCGCTGATCATTTGCCCAGTCAAGTATAAAAAACATAATACAAAAGTCGATGATGCGATACAACAGTGGTGATGATAACAAACACGAAGCGGAGCATCTGGTTACAATAGAAAAAAAGTAAAATCGACATACGAACCTCATAATAAAACCCCCCTTGCGAATCAAGGTATTCAAAAAACGCAGTGTACGCCGGCCCACGCCAAAAGTCCATATCTGCAATTTCAAAGTTGCTCCAGACTAAAACAAATCACGATTGAGTTTGAGGGTTGTCCACTGACTCAGAAAAGAATTCATTTACTTACAATGACAACGATTGTATGTCCTTCCATCATCGTCGGATATGAACCCCATGGCATTGTCGTGCGCAAGCTATTCAGGATAAGCTTTGATAAATTCTAACCGATAAATATCATGAGCTCCTCCTAGGCGAAGATAATCGAACGTGCGTGAAATAGTAATATACTTGCCTGTGACAGCCCCCCAAAGGGTTCTAATTGTAGCAGAAATCTCGTAGACAGCGATAGTAAACCCTGAAACAAAAAAAGATCCGTGAGCCAGGGCAGCGGAAAATTGAGATCTGCGAACTGACCGTAAACCTTGTTGTTCTCCTCCATGAATCGGACAGGGTCTCGGTGTATATCGCAGAAAAATTTGACATTCGGCCTGAGAAATGCAGGTGAGTAGGTGGCCTCGATTTCAGGAAGATATTTTATCTCACTCAACACGCCAGTACCACCTGTAAGGTTGGAGCAACTCGTGCCGATAGAAAAACTAGTACAGGTCAATCGAGAATTAGTGGAAAATCTTCGAATATAACGATGACTTACGCCGGCATTGAAGCGACACATATGTCGGTAGTTAAGGCTCCCTGTGAGTTTACGGCTTCAGTGAACGCGAATCATCGACACGGGGCTCCACACATACTAACCTCCATATTTCACGCGAGAAAGCTCCATCTGTTTCCTTGCGTTCGCAGCTTTTTCTTCATCTATCCAGTCCGGCTGTGACCAGTGGTCTTTTGGCACTGTACCAAATTTCATTTCCGAGCGCGTTAACACCGATACACGTCTACAGAAGGATGAGCAGGCTCCTAGTCAAACAGGGCAATGAACAAACCTTTTGAACTCTTCTGCGAACGGCTCATCATTCAAAAGCACATACGGGTACCCAAATCTCTAATTGAAACGATCCTCCAAGGCTCTTATACTGCTAATAGTCCCCTCTAGGTCGGAATTTCGAGCCAATATAACAAAGGTAGCATTGACAAGACTATTGGGAGATTTCGATAATGATTGAGAGGTAACTTCAGCGGAAAGATTTAAATCCTCTCCAAGCAATTCTTCTTGGAAGTGCGATGAGAATTTGGAAAGTCTTGAAGCCGTAGCTTCCCGATATTGATCGTGAGCGGAGAGAAGGATGAAGTGTAAAGGTATCTGCAGCTCTTGGTCAGATTTTCTGTTCATAAGACAGAGGGCTGATCAGCATACCGTGAAAAACAAAACCAACGTAGCGTAGCGGAATAAACGCGAAAGCATTATCTCAGTCTTTTTCTTGTAAAAGTGGTCGACTAGTATATAATTGAAATCAAAGCATCGGAGCTCGTATAGATATAGGATTCAGTAGGGTATCCAGAAACTTGGGGGAGGGAAACAGCAACAGCGCAGTGAAGGTTCGTTGGAAAGCGATGATGGTGAGCACGTGAGTAAACCCCTTTGGCGCTTGAAAAAGCGCCTGTACGCGTGCGTACGCGTCGTGTTACCCGTATCATTGTGATTAGTAGAACTTCGAGGAGTATATATTGAAGATTGTGGTAGGTGGACTGAAGTCGTAATCGCATGTATCTTGCAACCCAGGACTCGCAATATGCCCCCGTATGTATCAGTCATCGTGCAGAGCGTATCATGCCATCTACTGACCGTTTTTCGTCCGTTGGTCCGTTTCCCAGCTGGTTTGCAAGTCCTATCTCTCATAAAGATGTTAAAGCTTAGCCTAACCTGTCTCATTAACATTCCCGAGGAACAAGATGCAAGTCGAGTTACTTGTGCCTTGAGGTTCAGGTGGTCCGATAGCTAGACGCCTGACCTTGATTCCGCTAAATCGCCGACCTGGATCTCATTAGGATAAGAGTCGTCTGTCCGTGGGCTACAGCATAAAGGGTCTCAAGCATACATTCAAAAATCTGCATTCACCACTGAAGTTTCGAGATCTCAAGAGTCACGTCCCGCCCCGGTTTGAAGCTATCCTATTCTCCTTACATTCCGCGGACTACTTGTGCCTCCTGAATTTATCTTGCTTTGGTGTCGTTATTCTAAAGGTTACATTTCCTTTCATTTTTCGGTCTAACTAAATTCCTCCATTCCACAAGGCTCGATTGTCGTACTTAACGTGGCCAATGACGACAAGCAAGACTCTTGTCATTTCGTAAATCACCGTCTACCCAGATATCTCCATATTCTCTGCTTTTGGAGACGGCAGAATTCTGTCACTGAAATGTTCGATTTCAAATAACCGCACTCATCCCAAATACCGATCGAGGACCTCTGAGCTTGAAATGGGCATAGGAGAGCTCATTCTGCAGGCCATCCTCAACCTTCGTGTACCCATAGCACCTAACGATCTACATCTAATCGATTTATCTGTTTCCTCGTCAAAAATCTTCTGGGATATCACTCTACCTACTGCGCTTCCGACTCAGAGTCGACGGGCTGGATATGCCCAGATGAGGATGAACCTTTATTCATTCCGCTGCGCAGCTTTTACTGTCTTCGTCTCATCTGGTACTTAAAGCCGAAAGTTTGCATTTGCTCGAGGTTTCCCGGCGTAACCTTCATATTCAACCCCTAACTCAGTGTCTGAGGTGCTTCAAAACTCCGCCGTCTCCTCCCCCACCTCTTTGGAGCTGGAGTCATCTACGGGTGATGCCGAAACGCTAGCAAATTCTGCAACGACGGAAATATCAGCGACCGGCTCAGCAACGTCTCAGGAATTCTCTGCAACAGCTAGTCAAAATTCTGTAGCATCATTCTCGACGAACACCCAAACCAATACCGGAGAGCTTCTGCAGCTTCCACTGAAGCCCACACCGGGACAAGTTCAGGCGACGGTAAAAGTTCCATGGTCGGGTCAACGATACGCAGTACGCTACAGGCCCCGATCACGACCACCATTAAAGCGACAACAGTGTGAGTTTTTAGTATCCGATCCTAATCCGTTCTGTACTTGACACCATCTTTTGATAGCTCGACTTCCAATGGCCAGGCCTTCACTACTGTAATTGGAATGCAGTCCGTACTATTCTCTGGCGCTGTCATTACCACCACCACCTACATTTCTCAATCCTCCCACTTATCAGCCTTATCCTCCTCTTCTTCCTCTTCCACCTCTTCAAACACCGGAGCTCTCATTGGAGGTATCGTCGGTGGAATCGTTGGTCTGGCCTTCATCCTTGTCGCTCTTTTTGTGATATATCGAAGATGGCAACGGAAGCATGATCTAGACAATGTTTTCGACGCATTCGATGGATATTTCGATCCAGATCGAATCGCGGCGGAGAAAAATGGATGGGAAAGTGTCTCAACTGGACAACTAGACGGAGAGAAAGGTACCGAGGAGCTTGAGCTTGGGTATGCGTGTGATACACCTGGAATGCGGGGAAAATTGAAAGGGAACTCGAGGAAACGGACGGGTAGGGGCAGGAGTGATGCATCTGATATGGATCTTCTCATGACTGGCGGTACCGTTGAGCGGTACGACGAATGTAGTGGATCGGCACCAGTTCAAGGAATACCGATTTATCCTTATGTCCACCCTTACTCCTACTCAAACCCTTTTCCGCATCAAATGCTTCTACCAAATGAAATGGTATTTCCTGCTATCCCTCCTCCTCATGAACTTCCACCACAACCACAACCTCTGCTATCTTCGCCCCATCTTATTCACCCACTGTCTGCTCCAGTACGTGCTCAAACTGAAACACCACCTCTTATTTCTCCAACTCGCCCTTCCTCTTCTCTCATGCACGATAATCTCATCATTGCAGATATCCGGTCGGAGTCGCCTCTACCACTGCTTGCGCAGCAGTCGCAACTTCATGATTATCCGACGAGCAGTCCTGCTGCCGCTGGAGATGCCGATTTTGGCCCCGGTACCGAGGACGACATAGACAATTCAGTCCGGACTCACTCCCCTCCGAATCTCGAGGTCGAGGTGGGAGTTGGATGGAGGCTTTGGCGGTTTAACTCCGATTTCGCCATGCCGGGAAGGGAAAGCAGGTTGATTATTATGAATCCATGATCACGGATCCACAGTACTAAGTTGGACTGAGGGTCCAGGGGCTGAGGTACCACTCTGAGAGACGACGCGTCTGGAACCACGGTCGTATCTTTGTCAAATGGTTGCGGCTATTTCACGAAGGATGCTAGATATACAGTATAGAAGTATGAATATCATTAGCATATCCACGGACCACGACTCCCCATGCTTCCACATACTGTGAGTCCACCGTTCAATGCTGTTGCCATATACTCTGCAGTATTGTGGATGCCTGATAGAAAAATCTATCTCTTCAACCGCACCATGTCCCAAGTGAGTATCCAGCCATTCATAGTAATACTATCTTTGAGATTCTACTTGAGTTGGTACAGACCAGTTGGCTCACAGGGTAGACATGGAGTTAGGAAATTGCATAGCCTTGATTGTACTTATGGAGTTTGGTCAAATTCCGATTACTCAAGTGAAGCAGGGGATTCGTTGCATTGTCAATTCATTCCGCATACAAAATTTGGGTCTGTGGTACTGTACTATTACGACTGCAAATTCACGGGGTGTTATGCGTTACACCATTAATTTATGAAAACACTAATTCAGAGGGGGTCTTGTTATGTGTTATGGGATTCTGATAATTTCAAATCAAATAGGCCAATAGGCCAACAGTTTGGACTGCAAGGCAGTGATGTTGAGTCTGATTGTTATCATGTATTCAAACAATTTTTGCCACATTCTGCTTGCATTTATCACAATAAATATTTAAGTGCTGTCACGCCTTTGATTTTATCTCAATTCAGACCCTAATGTTATGTGTTATTATTCAACAAAATAACAAATTCATGGTGTCATGTTATGCATGACGCAAAGTTGCAGTTGTAATAGTACAGTAGTGTTAAGGGAGTGCTAGCAAATTAACTTGATCACTGACTTGAAAAGGTGTATCCTCAAGATAACTCAACCAAAAAATCAATTGTGGGTGTGACACTTCCAAGTTCCTCCCGCATTGGATCGGTGAGCAAAATCACAATGAATGTGGATAGCAGACATGAGGTCGCAAAAGAGAACGAAAGAATTCACTCAAGGGCAAATTTATCTGGATAAGATATTACAGTGGGATGATACAAGCTTGTAAGTAGAATAGCCATCAGTATACAAAGGAATGGCATGACACCAGCTAAACACCGTTCAATTTCTCCCAAGCAACCCCAGCATCAATAGCGGCGAGCACAGTCTCCTCCCAAGGAATATACTCTTTCATCCCCAGAATTTCTAAAGCAGAACTCGTGTCAAGAGGAGCATCTGTTTGCTTTGGAGGTACCGCATCCTGCCTCGGAAGTCGATGTGCAAATTCAGGTTTCTCTCGATGGATTAATTCTGCCACATCCTTCAATTTGAATGTCGTATTAGAGATAAGAATTCACTTTTTCCGACCAGGAATTAATGGTGAAGAAAGAGCAGCGATATGTGCCTGAGCAAGGTCGCGCACATCAACAAAGTGCCCAAGGACCTGAGGAGGATACTTCCCTGTCCCTTGAATAAATATTCGGCACAAGTTGGCATTAGTCCCTATGCTCTTCTGCATGACCAGGTCTGAGGCGAGATAGTTAGGTACCAGTGGCCCATAAATTGCTGATGGTAAAACTAGGGGAGTCATTTTGGTACCCAGATTAACAAGTATAATATGATTGCCACGTACGGATTGTAAAATCCACGTCAGGATCTTCCTTTGCAAATTCTCAGATTTTTTTATCTGCAAGTACGTATGATTCCAGGTACGTAATGTAAGGTCTTCCACAAAAATTAAATGTTTCCAAGGTCACTGGATTCAAAAAATCCTCAGTGACTAGCTCAGTCACCCCCCTGTATGGTCATGGTCCTAACAGATTACAATTTAGCCTTACCTCTAGTGTCTGACCTGGTAAAAGTAGAGGCTATGAAGCTGTCCCGAAATCCAGCATCAACCCTCTCCATTCCATATGTTGGCATCCTCTACTGTACCTAACCCCAGTACAGCGAGCACGCGTCTCGGCTGGAGTTGGCTATGGGCTGGGTGATTCTCAAATTGAACTTTCTGCAGAGCTTTTCGGGACCCTTGGGGCCATTGCAGTGAAAGTGTGACTTTTCCCTAGTGGGTTACACACCGCTAATTATATATTTTTAATAGATTTATGAAATGCATTTATTCACTGAAGGGTGAACATCACAATATTCGATAGGAAATGAAGAGTCAAATTTCACTGCCCCTATGAAGGACTAACCTTCCCTGTATCATCGAAAGGTTGAATAGATATGACAGTGTGAAAATCAGATGGAAAACAATTACTTTACCTGATGTTATAGGCTTATAGCTTTCCTTCCGAATTTCACAACTCATTTGAAAGTTCAACTTTCCTTCAAGATTGAGTGACAATGGAGAAAGAATAATATATTTTTTAATCTTTTGCAATCCTAAACATTGGTTGTTTCTGGATATCATCCGAGATACACAGCGGGAAGGGGCAATACTATTCTGTGTATAGATGGTCACATACAGCTGTATTACAGGTCAAATATGTTTGCTCACCATATTGATGTAACTGCCCTAGAGTCTCAGGGTGTTTTTGTTAAGGCCTTAATTAAGGGTACCAACTCAAGTTATGAGCCTTAAAGCTTAAATAGACACAAAATTAAATTCAAGTTAAGCTCAACTTGGTCAAAAAATTTATGGTACTCATTACTTAATTTCACTTGTGAGTGAATTTGCAGTTTCCTGTACTGGATTTGGAAAGAAAAGTAGTTGTTATTCTTTCCACTGAGTTGTTGTCACCCATGACTTCCTATTGAATTGTTTCCTATTATCTTTAGTATTTCCTCCCACATTTCTTTGTGAGTCCTGTCAAACTGGCACTTTCAAGTTAGCATTATTGACCATTGGAGAAGAGAAGCTTTAGCCTTCTGTACTATCATCTGCTCATTACTTATCTTTTTCTGCTTTGATGGAAATAAGTATATCAATTTAGGACTTGAACTATCTCCTTAACAAATTCGTAGGGTATAGAAAATCATTATCATGTTCATGACTCCCCATGTTTCCACATGCCATTCCACCGTGCAATGCTGCATCCATAAGCTTTACAACATTCTGGATGCCGAATAGTGGAATCTATCTCCTCTGCCGCACAATGTCCCAAGTAGGTATGGATCCAATTTGTACAGATTGAAGACCAGGCCTTTTCCCAAATGTTCTTAAAGTAATCTACACACTCTGTCATATGGTATGATTTTGAGTCCGACAGGAGCATCAACTGTGTTAGTAGGATTTCTTCATCCACATGAGGGCTGGAATCAATATTGGGGGTAGAAGAATCCAAAAACTCCTCATCCAAGTCATATACCTCTACTTATTAGAATGAGTATCAAGTTAGGCTGTCAAATATACAAAGGCCAACCTTCCTTAGTATCATTCAAGCCCTCTTCCCAAGTAGCAGGTTCTAAAGAAGTATGTTATCAAGTCCTGTGGAGTACAATCTGCTGAAACCAACCTACCTTGCTCCATTTCACTGCCATATCCTGGCATAAAACAAAATGTTGGCCAGCCTCGGGAGTGCACATAGTCATTTGTTCTAGGGTCATAGCCTCCAAACTGATGAAAATGTTGTATTGCATTGAGGAGTGTAGGGGAAGCTTTGACATAACCCACATCAAGGCTCAGTGTAATAGATGGAATCCCAAGGAGGTCCATTGTTTCTGGTTTCATTTTGACCTTTCCCAAAGGATCAAATGACCAGAATGGGTAACAATCTGGGTGGATCTGAACTGTAAGCTGCCCGTGACTCCAGGCTTTCTCAACTGGTGGAAGAAAGAGAAAAGCTTGAGATATGGGACCATGATGAAGTGTTTGGGGCAGATGATTCACAGGAAATGGGGGGATAATCACTTGGTGCCATAAATTACACATCATCCCTGTAAGTACTTGTCAGAAAATGAAAGGCTATAACCATCTTGGAAGGAAAACAACTGTTAGGAAGGTGGGGTCTGTACTTACTAAAACTTGAAAATTCCAGCTCTGCAATCTTCAGTTCATCCAAGATGTAGGGTAATTGAACCATCCAGCTATGGTCAACTTGGTCACTGGTATAGGTATGGATCCGGTAAGTGGAAGGCCCATGAAAACACCCTTCAAAAAAATTATATGAAACCCTTAATCACAGTTACTGAGAATAACCTGCAATAAAGTGATTAAAACTATTACCTGTTCCACCCATCTTGAACCCTCCAAATTTCAGAGTAATAGTTCTCAGGACTATCAAGGATGTACCAAGATCCTGACATAAAATTCCCTTCAGAAGACATGGGCATCTGGCCAACCACTTTTCTGGTGCTTGAATCAACCATTGAACCCAGATGACAGCCTGTAAAAGGATTAACAGAAATATAATTTGCAAAGCTCCAGAAAGTTGTCAACATTTTCTTCAATGGCATGTTGGAAATATTGGTGAATTGCCTGTGAGGAATGGAATTGAATCAATGGAGGAATGGTGGCACTGGGTCTTGTATATTATCTGTCAACCACAAGAAAGGGAACACCTGCATAAATGTGACATGGAGGTCCCCAGCAGAAAGTGCCATTTGAGGGGTCAATCCAAATCTCCTCTACATTGAAAAATGGGGAGTTGTGGATGTTCTGGCAATACCTTTGCTTGGCTATTATCAGTGCATTAGCATCTGCCCACTTAATCTTTTGTCATCCACCAGTGAAGGATTGGCAATTTTTGAACTCACAAACTGCCAGTATATGTAGTTTTGGACTATGTCTGATGCTCTCATTCATACAAGGTTGAATGGAATCAATTCTAAAGTTGACCACATCCTGGGTTCATTGGTACTCTGACATGGTATTCAAAAAAAGTACTTGCCTTGGTGAAATATCAGTGACGGTGAGATTGAACATGTAAAAGCATACAATTGCCTGCTATTGGCCTCGCTACAATTCTCAAAATATGAATCCACTTTGACTAGGACAAGGATGAAGGATGGAGGCCTCACCGGACATTGGAAAAACTTTCCAAGCCACTTTTCCATCTCTGATATATATGGTGATGATTTGCTTCTGACTTATACTACTGTCATACCTTGTGGGCATCATCCCCTTCATATGTAATTGCCATAAATTTCTTTTCTCACTTCCTTGATGCAAGCTTTACAACTTCAATTTTGACTGAAGAATTTGTCATGCGGGACTCTCGATGAGCAGTAATATGATTTTTCCAAGATGCTGAAAATTTGTTGAGAGCATCCAGCCGTGAGGGTATTTGCTGAAGCACAATCATATCACCCTGACAAACTTCTTTGAACTGATCATAACTTATCTCAGTCCTCAGCCAACAAGCAGAGAGCTTCACATGTACATCATTGAAATATGAATGCTCACAATGTCTCTTCCTTTGCACTTCTTCATCTATTTCATCTTCATAGCCATGAAGAGATTTGGGATACCAGTTGATGATGGTTTGATTGCCCTGCACTATGTAGAAATCAGAAGGAGATATTGTAAAGTTTTGAGCCTGGTGGAAAATTGGGTCCAGTGGAACGTATGCCACAGTGCAGACTACATGAGGCAAGATGGTAGATCAATGGAAAGATGCAAAGCTGTTCAGCATGTGACAGGTATTGTATCTATTATAACACATACAGGATTCGCCGGACAACGGTGGTGTCCAAGATTGAAGGGAGCAGGTGACTCGATGTGGGAATTGATCATAAGAATATATATCTCTTTGTGTACAGTATGAAAGTGTATTTATTATTTGTACTTTCAGCCTCAGGTGAAATGAAGGAATTGATGGAGTGAGAGAAACTAATTAGGCTTGAAGGAAGATGCCTCAAAAGATCAAAGAGGAATTCTAAAATGACAGATCCTGGTCTGAAATTGCATGTAAGACAGCTGTTTCAATGCACTGCAAGGAGGTGTTGAACAAACAATGCATTGACATCCATATAGCTGTGATATGTCAAAAATGGGAATGATATGTTCACTAATGGCTTTAAATAGCCAGATTCCAGCCTGGCAACAGTAAGTGCCCAGGAAGATGACCGAATGAAATTTAATCTTTTTTCACCCTTCCTCTGTCCTTCCTCCATGTTGTGCACAGTGACGACGAATGTTGTTGGTCCAGTGCAGTGACAAGCAGACTTATATGCCTCTCTGCTCTGTATGACGCTGTTCCAAAGCCATTAATTGCTTTCAAAAAAGAAAAGAAGCTTATTATATTTCCAATACAGTAATTCTCCAACTCGCTCTCCTCAATGCTCCTTCACTTTTTTTGTTCTCTTTAACAAAATTTGGCTTCTTGCTCCTCTAGATTGGACCTCTCAAGTCTTGAATCCCTGATCCTTTGGGCTACTCTTTTATTTGGTAACCATTGTTGGGACAATATACAAAAGTGATAGGAAAAGGGAAACAAAAGTATTGTTCATCATTACAAGTTGCAGGGGCTGCTTAATAAACTAAGGTGAGCCTTGTTCTATTCATCAGATAACCAGGAAATGATATCCCAATTGCCATTCCCTTGTGTTCTGCAGTTATCTTTAGATTATCAACATGTCAATCTTCCTGATGCCTCAGCCAAAGAATGTCTGGAATAAGTGGGAATCCATCCTTTCCCTTTATCAGTTCATGTCTCTGTTTCTGACCACCGCTCTGTCCATGTTAGTAGGTTTAACAAGTGATTTGGACCCAAGTACTGACACTATACCTGCAGCCATAAGCAAGTCTACAAGTACAACTGCTATGCCTACTATGTCCACCACTCCCTCAACAACTCCAGCGTCATCTTCTCCCTCTTCCCCCAATTCCGCTACCTCTCCTTCTGACATGACAGCTCCCCCCACATCCACCACATCTAAATCCAATGTCACCCAAATCGGCAGCTCGAGTTCATCTGGCTCATCCGGTTCCAGTTCCACAGGTATGACTTCAAGCAGTTCCAGCTCTAGTTCATCCAACACCATGTCAACCCTAAGCAGCACCATCACCACACCCCTCACCACCTCCATCCAAGCCACTATCATGACCACCAATGCTGACAGTGACAGCATCACCACCATCATCACTACCATATCCATCCTATCAGCCAGCTCCATTGCCACCTCTACTACCTCCTCCAACCAAAATGTCAATTTATCAGGGTCGAGTTTGAAATCCAACATAGGCAAGATTGTCGGAGGCATCTTGGATGGTGTAGCCAGGCTGATGTTTATTTTTGCTGTGTTGTTTTTTGTGTGGAAGAGACAGAAGAGGAGGAGGGAGCTGGAGGAGGCATTTGATGGGAACTTCAATCTGGATAGGATTGTCCCTGCTGGTGGTATAAGCGGGGCTGGGGTGAGGGATAGTTTTACAGATACAAGTGAGATGGGACTGTGCACATATGCCTATGTGGGAGGGAAGAAAGCCAAGATGAAGAAGGTGGCAAAGAGGGCTAGTCGGGCTTTGGAGAAGGAGATGGCACAGGTGGGGGTACAGGCAGGGGTGGGGGGTTTTACTGAATGTACCTATGGATGGGCAAACCAGTTTGGATATAAAAGGGGGGTACGGATATGAACATGGACATGGATACAGATACGGACCAGAGATGCAGCAGCTCATACATTTGAACATGATGTGAACAATTCATTTACTGCATGAGGAAGGGAGGGACAATGAGCCTGAGCTTGAGTGGGCATTGCAGCCTGCAAATCCATGTCTCAGTTTATCCTCTTTGATACATAATAGCCTCGACTCCTTAACTCTTTATTACCTGGCCCAGACTTGTACATACATGAATAGTCAGAATGTAGAGTTGAATTGAACATATTGATGGCCCAACTGCTCCAAATTTCCATCTACTTGGTAGTATTTCCCAATTTTGTCAAAGAATTCATAGCATTTAGCTCCCCTGACCCGATGCTATAATTGATCTTCTCAACCTTTTCTGATCCTTTGCTTTGCTGTTTGTCTTAAGTTTTTTTGGGGTTTTGTCACCTAATGCTTAAGGTTATAGAATCATCCTGTTGTTCAGTCATTGCCCTCATATTGAATCAAATATTACAGATAACATATTGTATTTGATACATTTATTGCAAGTACATAACATTGTGGCAGATGCTTCTTTTCTACATTATGAACAATCAGTGATAAATGTGCTTTGAAAAATACAAAAAACAGGGTTGGAATCAATGGGACTCATGGAGTGGTGACAAAAATTTGTTGTCTCTAGAGAAAGGGTCAAGTGTACAAAATAATGGCAAGGGAAAAGGCATGGTGATCAAGTTGACATTGGATGAATGTGTGCAAGTACTTTTGATTTGACACCAGTGAAGGTCATGCTGGGCAGCTGAAAACAAGCTGAGGAATTTTGACAGCACTTGTGCACTTCGGTAGCTGTTTGGCCATTTTCGAATGGCCAATTCCAAATTGAAAAATTCTATGAGTTTCATCATAATAATCATTGAGCTGCTCAGGCCAGCTTGGTATTTTGTTCAGGAGTTACACTATCCCATTAACGAGCAAGTATCCAACCAATTTGTACATATAAGGGGCCAGTCCTCTTCCCATATTTTCTTTGAGTGATCCAAACAGTCCATCGTGTGGTATGACTGTGAGTCCGACAGGAGCATTGGCTTTGTTAATAGAGTTTTTTCATTGACATTGGGCCTGCAATCAGTATCGGTTGTAGAAGAATCACAAAATTCATCAACCAGGTCATAAACCTCCAATTATAAGCATGAGTATCAAGGTAGGCTGTCAAGCATACAATGGCCAACCTTCCTCAGAATAATCAGAGCTGTCCTCCCAAGTAGCAGGTTCTAAAGAAGCATGTTATCAAGTCCAGCGGAGTACAATCTGCTGAAAACAACTTACCTTGCTCAACAACCATCTCACTGCCATATCCCGGCATAAAACAAAAGGTTGGCCAACCTCGGGAGTGCACATAGTCATTTGTTTTAGGATCATAGCCTTTGGACTTGTGAAGATGTTGTATTGCATTGAGGAGTGTAGGTGAAGCTTTTAAATAACCCACATCAAGGCTCAGAGTAATAGATGGAATCCCGAGGAGGTTCATTGTTTCTGGTTTCATTTTGACTTTTCCCAGAGGGTCAAATGACCAGAATGGGTAACAATCTGGTTTAATTTGAACTGTAAGCTGCTTGTGATTCCAAACTTTCTCGACTGGTGGAAGAAAGAGAAAAACTTGAGATATGGAGCCATGATGAAGTTTCTGGGGCAGATGGTTCACAGGGAATGGGGGGATAGTCACTCGGTGCTGTACATTACACATCATCCCTGTAAGTCCTTGTCAGAAACTGAAAGGCTATAACAGTCTTGGAAGCAAAACAACTGTTGGGAAGGTGGAGTCTGTACTTACTGAAACTTGAAAATTCCAGCTCAGCAACCTTCAGCTGATTAAAGATGTAGGGGAATTGAACCATCCAATTACAGTTGACTTGGTCCTTGATAAAGGTATGGATCTGGTAAATGGAAGGGCCATGAAAACACCCTTCAAAAAAGTTATATGAAATTCTTAAACACAGACACTGAGAATAACCTGCAATAAAGTAGTTAAAAGAGGACCATTACCTGTCCCACCCATCTTGAACTCTCCAAATTTGGGGCCAATAATTCTCAGGACTATCATGGATGTGCCAAGATCCCAATATAAAGCCCCCTTCAGAAGACATGGGCATCTGGCCAACCACTTCTCCAGTGCCTGAATCAACCATTGAACCTAGATGCCAGGCTGTAAAAGAATCAACAGAAATATAATTTGCAATCCCAGAGGACAGCTTTAGAAAGTTGTCAAGATTTTCTTCAATGGCATGTTGGAAATACTGTTGAATTGCCTGTGAGGAATGGAATTGAATCAATGGAGGCTTGGGATCTTGAGGAATAACTCCAGGATTTGCATATTGCATGTCAACCCCAGCAAAGGGCACACTTGCATAAATATAACATGGAGGTCCCCAGCAGAAAGTACCATTTGAGGGGTCAATCCAAATTTCCTCCACAGGCAACAATGAGGAGTTGTGAATGCTCTGGCAATACCTTTGCTTGGCTATTATCAGTGCATCACTATCTATGTTCTGAATCTTTTGTCATTCACCAGGGAAGGTTTAGTAATTTTTGAACTGACAAACCGCCAGTGTATGTAGTTTTGGACTACATCTGATGCTCTCATCCATACGAGATTGAATGGAATCAATTCTAAAGTCCATCCACATTCCAAGGTTCATCAGTACTGACAATTAGCATTTCTAAAAAGACATCACCTTGGTGAAATATTAGTGATGGCGAGATTGAACGTGTGAAGGCATACAATTGCCAGCTATTGGCCTCGCTGTAAATCTCAAAATATGAATCTGCTTTGGCAAGGACAAGGATCGAGACTGGAGGCCTCACCGGACATTGGTAAAACTTTCCAAGTCACTTTTCCATCTCTGATATATATGGTGATGATTTACTTCTGACTTGTACTACTGTCGTACCTCGTGGGCATCATTCCCTTCATATGTAATTGCCATAAATTTCTTTTCTCGCTTCTTTGACGCAAGCTTTACAACCTCGATCTTGACCGATAAACTTTGGGCGCCGGGCTCTCGACGAGCAGTAACACGATTTGCCTGATACGCTGAAAGTTGGTTGAGAACATCCAGCCGTGTGGGTATTCGTTGTAGCACGATCATATCACCCCGACGAACTTCTTTGAACTGTTCATGTCTCGCCTCAGTTCTCAATCAGCAAGAAGCGAGTCGAGCACGCACATCATCGAGATATGAATGTTGACGACGTCTCTTTTTCCGTACATCCTCGTTGATTTCATCTTCATAGCAATGATAATTTCTGGGATTCCCTTGGATGATGGTTGGATTACTGTACAGGTTGAAGTTGGAGTGAGATATCGTAAAGTTCTGAGCCTGGTGGAACATTGGGTCCAGCGGAACGTATGTAACAACGCAGACTACACGAGGCAAGGTGGTGGATCAATGGAAAGACAAAAAGCTGTTCAGCATGTGACAGGTACTGTATTTATTATAACACATACAATACAGGATTCGCCAGACAGGCGTGTCCAAGATTGAAGGGAGCAGGTGACTCGATGTGTGACTTGATCATAGGAATATACATCTCTTCGTGTACAGCATGAAATTGTGTTTATTATTATTCGTTCTTTTCCGCCTCGAATTGACGGAGTGAGAGGAACTACTTAAACTTGAATGAAGACGCCTCACTCAGAATCAAAAGATCGAAGAGGAATTATAAAATGACAGATCCTGGGCTGAAATTCCGTGGAAGACAGCTGATTCAATGCACTGCAACGAGGTGTTGAACAAACAGCACATCGACGTCCATGGCTGTGAGATATCAAGAGAGGAATGATGTTCACTGACGGCTTTAACTTGACGCATAGTGGGCCAACGCTAACGCGTGGCGGGACTCGTGCCCTTTTCAGTGATTGGAACAATTTACCTCGCGGATCCTGGATCATCGATCATTAATGTAATAAAAACTAACTAAAATTATATAAATTGCAAAAATTAGATCAGTTCAAATTGCCTGCCTTGGATCAGGCACAGAATTGTCAGAGCAGAAACTCGGCATTCCATAGCCTGGTAACCAAGCCCTCAACGGGTTGTCGCTGCTAAACAGGAAACCTCGTTAGAGGGCTTGGGAAACCGGAAGCAAATTGTCGCGGAGACTTTTGACCTGCCGATTATAGAAGGTACATCCACCTTCCTTAGACGCAATGCGATAACGTATATTACTTCATGGAATCTTACCCTCTTTCACTTGAAAATGAACTAGATAACATTCAAAGTGAATCTCTGGAGATTCTACAGACAAAACTGTTTCAAATGAATACAGCAGCCCGAAGCAAGATTCCACTCTCATTCATTCAGTCTCTTCCAGAAACAGATCAAACCTTGGCTCTGCGACTCTGTCTGCTTATTTATTCTGCGACTCAAGGCTGCGAGATACCAAAATCTCTCCAATTACAAGCAGCGATTGCACCTGTGGCAAGCAATTCATTAGTCGTGGCGGGAACAGGATTGGGAATGCAGATACTACAGGTGACAGTGCAGGAGACTCAGCCAATGATTTGCTCTTAAAGCCAGTACTCTAGTCAAACTGGCTGGACTGGGGAGTTTGAAGAGAGTTTCTGTTGAACTTATAAACTCCGAGGAATCAAGGCGCGAAGTATACAGGTTAATAGCAGATTAATTGTATTATGAAGGGAGGGCTTTTCGACCTGGCATAGACTATGACAGAGAATCATATTGTGAAGACAGAAATGGTTTTTGATGTCAATACCCGCAAGAGGAGTTAAAGGATGGAACAGCGATTGCGTGATATCTATATAGAGCAACGATGAAGAGTGTGCTGTATCTGTAACATGGGAACTCTGTGCAGAAAGATCTGGTGTTTTGAATAACGGCGGAGGCTGTTTTCTCTTGAGTGTTTGTTTTGACAGTTTCCACTTTGGAGGAGGTCGAAAAGACAATGTTGGCTGAGCAATCGATGCCTGTAGATTGATTTTGGACTCTTCGGGTGCTTCCGGCATGTAATTCTCGAGTGAGAAGAATGCATTTGCTTGAAAAGTTGGATTCATGGTGAAGAAACAGAAGAAAGTAGTATATTATACATTATGGCACATCCCGTCGTCGAAGTGCGGAAGTAAAATTCTACGAAGTTCAACTTTCCCACCTCTAAAAATATATAAGGAAGGTGGATGTACCTTCTATAATTGGCAGGTCAAAAGTCTCCGCGACAATTTGCTTCTGGTTTCCCAAGCCCTCTAACGAGGTTTCCTGTTTATCAGCGACAACCCGTCGAGGGTTTGGTTACCAGGCTAGGCATTCCATTTCATTCCATGCACTCGTAAATAGCTGGACTTCGGCCTGGCAATGTTAAGCGCCCGGGAAGAATGACCGAACGAAATCTAACCTTTTGCCACCCTTCCTCCTTGTCGTGTACGGTGACGACGAACGCTGTTGGCGCAGGGCAGTGAAAAGCAGACATAGAGGCCTCTCTGCTCTGTACAACGCTGGTTCAGAGTCGTTAAGTGCTTTCAAAACAGAAAAAAGCCTACTATATTTCCATCTACAGTAATTTTCAACTTGTTTTCAACTCGGTTTCCTCGACGCTCTCTCGCCGTTTCTTCGTTCTCTTCTGCAATACTTGGCTCCAAGTTCTTTTGGATTGCATCTCTCAAGCTGCGACTCTCAGCGTCTCAGCATCCTTTCTCTGCTTTTTTTCATTTGGTGATCGTCAACGAATAGGAAAAGGAAAACAAAAGTATCGTTCATCGTTGCGAGCTAAAGGGGCTGCTTAATAAACAAAGGTGAGCCTCGTTCTATTCTCAGATAACTAGGAGCTGATATCCCAACTGCCATTCCCTCGCGTTTTGCATTATCTTTAGATTTTCCCCACATCAATCATCGTCTGACGCCTCAGCCAAACCATGTCAGGAATAGGTACGAATTCATTTATTGTTTCATGTCTCTGTTTCTGACTATAACTCTGTCCACGTTAGTAGGTTTAATAAGTGATTTGGACCCAAGTACTGAAACAACGCCTGCAGTCGTAAGCGACTCTTGAGTATGGCTGCTACATCCACCAGCTACACCACTTCCTCAACGACTCCAACTTCATCTTCTCCCTCTTCCCCCATCGCCGCTGCTTCTCCTGCCGCCTCGTCTTCCTCCCCCACTTCTACCACATTGAAATCCAATATCACCCAAATCGGCAGCTCGAGTGGATCAAAGACTGCATCATCAGAAGGTGCATCTGGAGTGTGTGGAAGCCATCTAGGGAAAGAATGCAGAAGGTGAGCCTTAGTCAATGATGGAATGGAGGGTGCAAAGTCTGTGTCAGTGAAAATGCTGGGATTAAAGAGATTTATTCCAGATTTTTGCCACACTTGCAAGATTGTAGTATCTTTGAAAGCAAGTTTTCAACACTCCCAGAATTCCTTCACAACATTGCGCAAGTCCATTGATTCACCTGTCAGCTCTAAAACCTCATTGCAACAATTGAACCAGGCTGACTGGGGAGGCCCAAAACATCCTACATTGAGTGGCTGGAGGCAATGGGTTGTATGGGAGGCAAGGCAGAGGAGTATTATGTTGTTCTCAAGAGCAAGGTTAACCCAATTGAGAGTTGCATGAGATGCATGTCCATTGTAGATGAGAAGGATGGGTTTGTTGGAAGTGCCATTTGCCTCCCTTTGGGCTGTTGCTTGAGATACAAAACACTTTTTGAACCACTGAAACCTAATCTCATTATCTGTCCAGCCATTCTCTGAACTTGCCATCCTTTAAGAACTCCCTATTAGTAATGTTTGGTTTTGAGAATATGAGGTACACCTACATGATATCTTCATCCACCTGCATCCATTCCTTATGCATTTTTGTTCCAGGAAACACAAATGCCAGCATGATAGGAGCTGTGCCATCTGGGCAAACTGTGTTGATGATTGTTACCTGCTGGAGATCATCACTGTGCTGCCGATACATCTTTACATCATTCTGCAAAAAGAAGTACCTCTGCTATGAGTTTTTTCAGCCTCCTCCCATCTGTACACCCTTTTCATCCATATTATAGATGTGCTCCCAGGGTATACTGTTTTTGGTAAGCACTTGATTCAACTCCTCAAAATACTTGTTAATGGTTGTGAAGTTGAAGGCTTGTGCTTGTTTTGGGTCCAAGCCAGATCCTCAAGCAGTCTTCAGCTCAGCTTTTCTTCAGCTCAGCTTTTTGTTCCCAAAGAAATGGATGAAGCCACAATGCCGACACATTCTGTTCTGTCACCACCAAACCTTTTGCCGCCATTATTGCCTTTACCTTGGGTCGAAGAGTTCATTTACAGATTGATATCCCAGCCAGGCCAAGAAATTGTATCCAGTCCACGACTGCCTTCTTCTCACCCCCACTCAGTAACATCTCTTTTTCATCAGCCTTCTCCCTTTGCTGTATCCCCTTGAGCCTATTCCAAAGGGTGTTATATAGAACTTCATATTTTCAGGCTGCTTTGCTTGCTGTATATGTTGGATCTACTGATATGAATAAAGCTTCCTTTGCCTGCTGAAGGCATTTTTCTATATCTTTGTTGAGTATTTGAGGTTTGCATGTTGCACTTCAGAGGTGCTTGGGTTTGGTCATTCAAGGTTGGAAGGAAATGGGAAGATGACTGAATGAAATTTAACCTTTTTCCTCCTTCCTTTCTCTGTGTCATATATGGTGACAACAAATGTTGTTGGTCCAGTGCAATGATGAGCAGACCTAGATTCCTCTCTGCTCTGTACCACTTCAGTTGCTTGTTCCCTATACAACTGAGGTGTGTATACTCTTACTTACATCCTGTACTTCTTTTTGCTAATTGTTCACATAGTACTTATTTTATCTAACAGGTATATAATAGAGTTGTTCATTCCCTACACAACTGAGTACTTATTTTATCTAACAGATTATGAGACTCACTCATCTCTAAAATCCCCAGAGAACAACCTGAGAAAAATCTGCTCCATTGAAAACCATACAAAATGTCCACATCACAAGGTCTTGTTACTGCGCCAAGATTTCCCGAGGCAAAACAGCTGGTTGGGGAGGACAACTGGAGAGAGTATAAGCAAGAGGTATTACTTGCAGTACAGTCTCGAGGCCTGATGGGATACCTCGATGGAAGCATTACTAGACCTACACCACTGTCCTTCTATAGCACCCTTACCCCCCTTCCATATTTAGTACCACACCTCTTCTGGAGGAATGGGTCTCCTGCGAGACAATCGTCATCAGCATCACAGTTACCAATATTGTCAATCCGATTGGCACAGGGGTAGATGAAACAGAAACTTCAGTGACTATATGGAAGGCTTTGGTCAGTAAATTTGAGAAATGTAATAAACAGAAGATCTACCTAGCAGATTCTGCTCTCCAAAAATGCACTTATAACACCAACATGGCTATGGAGGAACATAAGCACAAGATGTGTAACTTGTTCAAATGACTCCACAATGCCAGTGGCACTTGTACTGATGAACAATTCCACCTCATTGTCATTGCATCACTTCCCAAGGAGTGGAAGCCTGATGTTCACAATGTTCCCAGCATTGACAGTGAGTCGGAATTCACATTCCTACATGCTCTTTACCTAGAAAAGAAGGAGGAAATTGATGAGGAGGAATGCAATCTCAAAAAGGTCAAGGCATTGATAGTGAAGGACCTGAGTGTCTACACTTCAGTCACACAGACTGGAGGTCAGGCTGGGAATTAACCTGCACATGACCACAGATGTTTTAACTGTGGCAAGTCTGGTCATAACAAGGTGAATTGTTGGGCGCCAGGTGGTGGAAAGGAAGGGCAGATCCCAAAGTGGTGGAGAAACAAGGGCAGGGACAAGACCAATGCCAAGAGAGCCACACCATTGGAAGACAATGTTAACATGAACACCTGAGGGATAGAATGACGCTCACCTTGGTTTATTAAGTAACCCCTGCAACTCATAACAACAAACAATACTTTTTATTTCCTTTTTCCTATTGCTTTTGCATATCATGCCAATGACAGTTACCAAATAAAAGGTAGCGAGAAGGATCAGGGAGTCAAGACTTGAGAGGTGTAATCCAGAAGAGCAAGAAGCCAAATTTTGTAGAAGAGAACAAAAAAAGCGAGGGAGTGTCAAGGAAATTGAATTGAAGAACTACTGTAATTGGAAATATAATAGGCCCCTATTCTTTTTTTGAAAGCAATTAATGGCTTTGGAACAGCATTGTGTGCTGACATGGCTTCCTATAAGTACACTGTGGGCAAGGAATAATAGATAGCTGTAGGCTGAATGTATAAGATGCAGAATCAAAATGAAGGTCAAAAACACTAAAAAAGAAAGTGTCCAAGCATTCTCTCTACGGACCACTCTACTCAACACTATTCAGGCCCGAGACAATGGTACAATGCAAATATTGCCATTGGTCAATGTCTGTGTGAAACAACTGAATTGGTTTCTCTTGCTCAGTCAGCAGAATAAATGTGCCAAGCTGAACTTGTGAGAATGCTCAATAAGCACTATTCAAATTATCAGGTGCTACAAGTTATGCTCAGTAATCATTATTCAAACTATCTTATGTCTTGAGAATATCAGGAAACAGCTGTTCAACAATTATGATGCTGTTGGACTGTTGATCAAAGTTGTGAGAAACCGTGGGAAAATCATGGAACAATCTCAGGAACTTCATCATTAGTTCATCAAACACTGATTTTTCATGCATCATTATCATTTTATGAGATATTGATGTGGCAACAAGTTCATCATTTTGTTGGCAACATCATTAGTTCATCAGATATTAATGCTTTATTCACGAGAATCCACTGCTTTTACTTTTCATAATAGAAATCATCATGTGTCCTAATCACTGTTGATTCCGAGACTGCACAATCATTTAAAGTTGACACTGAGTTTGGGTTTTAGTGCACTGAAGCACAATGTACCAAGAAAAATGTGGCACCATTTGGCATAACAACTTGAGAGGAAGTTGAATGAATGAGGTATTTGAGGCAGTATAAGTGAGGACATAGCCTGGATTTGGGCAGTATTGCCTTGACAGATGAATCTTATCAAGAGCAGAAAAATTGTCTGTGATCATCATGAGGCTGCTAGATGCTAGGCACAAGGTCGAAGATGCAGCTATGGATGCCGATGAAGCTATATATGTACACAATATGACTACATGACAGCAGGCCTGGCTTGGACCCCCTACTCCATTGTGAAAAGGCACTCGGACAGCTTGAGCGCTTCCATTTGTCCCAGACACATAGTGGCCCCCATTCTTCAAACAAGGATGTAAAATACCCTGAAAGATCTGCCTAAGATACTTTTGATATGGATTAGACCGTCACAGTTGGTGACAAAGTTCTCTATGATATGAAGAAATCTGAACTAGTCAGATATTTATTAGTGTAATATACTCCAAACTTACTGGGACAGTAAGAGTCATCAAGGACGCGAGAAACCGTGGCAGCATGAATTTAACATCATGGTGGCACTGGCAAGCAGTAATTATTCCATAACGTTGCTGAATGCATTTCAAAAAATCAAGTGCTTAGTCACTTGCAAGCGCTGGAAATTTCGTTTCTCCGAGACGACCACTTATTTCAATTCTCAACTGTCACGCCAAGACCTTTCATTATGTGTACCTTATATGTCTGCCAGATTCTATCTCTTTTCCTACTGGAGACACCCTCTGCCACCTTTTCTGCTGTGCTCCATGGCCTGGCGTGCACTCAACAATTATGCATATCTTAGAATTATAACTTGGACTGGCAAGTGTAAGTGTCGGAGACTGGGACGCAGCGCCGACCTATTGTCCGTGCCCTCTTCATTCAGTAAATTATTCCACGACTTATTACATGATGCCATATTCAAATGGACGTTCAAATGAACGAACTGCTACATTTTAGGGTCCGGTTCACATCTGCATCCATATCCAACTCCAACTTCTCTCCGTTCTACTCCCTCAAACCTACCTAAACTCTGTTGACCATCCATAAGAATATTCGGTAACATCCCCACACCCGCACCTGCACCCACACCTCCACTTGCATGCATCTCCTTTTCCAACACCCAACTAGCACTCTTCGCCGCCTTTTTCATCTTTGCTTTCTCCCCTCCTGCATATGCATACACGTACCCTCCCGTCTCACTCGTATTCCTCACGCCACCCCCAAATACACCTCCAGTGCGCACAATTCTGTCCGGGTCAAAGTTCCCATCAAAAGCCTCCTCAAGCTCCCTCCTCCTCTTCTGCCTCTTCCACACGAAAAACAGCACAGCAAGGATAATCGCCAACCCCGCTACACCACCCAAAACGCCTCCGACGATCTCGCCAATGTTCGATTTCGAACTCGACCCCGATCAATGGACGTTTTCGTTAGAGGAGGCAGCGGAGGTGACAACGAACCTGGCGGATAGGACAGATTCGGTGGTGATGACGGTGGTGACGCTTCGGCCACTGGCGTTGGTCATCATGATGGTGGCTTAGATGGAAGTGGTGAGTGGGGCGGTGAGGGTGCTGCTTAGGGTTGACGTGGCGCTGGATGCACTGGAGCCGGTACCACTCGAATTCGAACTCGCGGAACTGGAGCTGGACGAGCCTGACGCACTCGAACTGCTGCTTGGGGTGATATTGGATTTCGATGTGGTGGATACGGGGGAGGAAGATGAGGCGGCAGGAGAAGTAACGGCGAAGGTGGAGTCGTTGAGGGAGTAGAGGGGTTGGTGGATGTAGCAGTCGTACTCGTAGAGTCGCTGACAACTGCAGGCGTAGTGTCAATACTTGGGTCTAAATCACTGGTTAAACCTACTGACGTGGAGAGGGCGAGGGTTAGAGACAGAAGGGAAATGAAATGATCAATCAGTTCACACCTATTCCCGACATGGTTTGGCCGAGGCGTAATACGATTAATGTGACAAGAATCTAAAGATAAACGCGAAACGCGAGAGAATGGCAGTTGAGATATCAGTTCCTAGTCATTTGATGAACAGAACGCGGCTCACTTGAGTTTATTATGCAGCCCCTGCAACTCGTAACGACGAACGACACTTTTGTTTTCCTTTTCCTATTCGTTGACGGTCACCAAATGAAAGAAGAGCGAAAGAGTGCTAAGGTCGCAGCTTGAGGGATGCAATCCAAAAGAAGTTGAAGCCTAGTTTTGCAGAAGAGAACGAAGAAACGGCGAGGGAGCGTCGAGGAGAACGAGTTGGAGAATTACTGTAATTGGAAATATAATAGCCTTTTTTTTCTTTTTTGAAATCAATTAACGGCTGTGGAACAGCGTCGTGCGGAGCAGAGAGGAATATAAGTCTGCTCGTCACTGCGCTGGGCCAACAGCGTTCGTCGTCGCCGTGCACGACACAGAGGAAGGAAAAAATTTTCGTTCGGTCATTCTTCCCGGGCGCTTAACGTTGCCAGGCCGAAATCCGGCTATTGTAAGCCGTCAGTAAACTTATTATTCCTGTCTTGATATATCACAGCTATGGACGTCAATGCGTTGTTTGTTCAACACCTCCTTGCAGTGCATTGAAAAGCTGCCTTACATGGAATTTCTGACCAGGATCTGTCGTTTTAGAATTCCTCTTCGATCTTTTGAGGCATCTTCATTCAAGCCTGATTAATTTTTCTCACTTCGTCAATTCGTTCATATAACCCGAGGCTGAAAGAACGACTAGCAATAAATACATTTTCATACTGTACACGAAGAGATATATATTCTCATGATCGAGTCCTACATCGCCGTCACCTGTCCGATGAACCCTGTATTGTACGTGTTATTACGAGTGTATGGAATGGAATGGAATGCCGAGTTTCTGCTTGTGCCTGATCCAAGGCAGGCAATCTTGAATCAATTTAAGTTTTGCAATTTATACAATTTTAGTTAGTTTTCATTACATTGATGATCAATCCGCGAGGTAATTTGTTCCAATTACCGAAAAGGACACGAATCCCGCCACGCGTTAGCGTTGGCCCACTATGTGTCAAGTAATAAATACAAATGTTGAACAGCCTTGCGTCTTTCCATCGATCCACCATCTTGCCTCGTGTAGTCTGCGCCGTTGCATACGTTCCGCTGGACCCAATGTTCCACCAGGCTCAAAACTTTACAATATCTCCCTCCGATTTTAATGTGGTGCATGGTAATCAAACCATCATCCACCGGTATCCCAGATCTCGTCGTGGCTATGAAGATGAAATATATGAGGATGCTCAGAGAAAAAGACATTGTTAGCGTTCGTATCTTGATGATGTACGTGTGAAGCTCTCTCATTGGCTGAGGACTGGGACAAGTCATGATCAGTTTAAGGAAGTTCGTCGGGGTGATATAATCGTGCTACAGCGAATATCCTCACAGCTGGATTCCCTCAACCGACTTTCAGCATCTCAGGCAAATCGTATTACTGCTCTTCGGCCCAGCGCCACAAGTTTATCGGTCAAGATCGAAGTTGTAAAGCTAGCGTCAAAGAAACGAGAAAAGAAATTTATGGCAATCACATATGAAGGAGATGACGCCCACGAGGTATGATATTAGTTTCATCCGGGAGCAAATCATTACCTTATTGTTTAGAGATGGAGAAGAGACTTGGAATCATTTGCCCATGTCCGGTGAGGCCTCCATCCTCAATCCTGGTCCTTGCCGAAGTGGATTCATATTTGGAGAATTACAGCGAGGCCAATAGCTGGCAATTGTATGCCTTCACACGCTCCATCTCACCGTCGCTGATATTTCACCAAGGTAAGTGCTTTTTAGAAGTGCTATGTCAGAGTACTGATAATATGAACGGACTTCAGAATTGATTCCATTCAATCTTGTATGGATGGGATCATCAGATGTGGTTCAAAACTACATGAAGTGGCGGTTTGTGAGTTCAAAAATACCAAACTTTCCCTGGTGAATGACAAAGGATTAAGTTGGCAGATTCAAATGCACTAATAATAGCCAAGCAAAGGTATTGCCAGAGCATCCACAACCTCCCATTTTTGCATGTAGAGGAGATTTGGATTGACCCCTCAAATGGCACTTTCTGCTGGGGACCTCCATGTTGTATTTATGCAACTGTTCCCTTTGGTCGGCTTGACATGCAATATGCAATTCTTGGGGTCACTCCTCAAGATTCCATTCCTCCATTAATTCAATTCCATTCTTCACAGGCAGTTCAACAATATTTCCAACATGCCATTGAAGAAAATGTTGACCACTTTCTAAAGCTGTCCTCGTCCTCTAGCATTACAAATTTTATTTCTGTTGATCCTTTTACAGGGTGTCATCTGGGTTCAATGATTGATTCAAGCACTGGAGAAGTGGTTGGTCAGATGCCCATGTCTTCTGAAGCAGATTGTATCTCAAGAAATTGGTACATCATTGATAGTCCTGAGAACTATTACCCTGAAATTTGGGCAGTTCAAGATGAGTGGAACAGGTAATGGTCCTCCTTTAACCTCTTTGTTGCAAGTTATTCTTAGTGTCTGGATAAGGGTTTCATATAGTTTTTTTGAAGGGTGTTTTCGTGGCCCTTCCATTTACCAGATCTATACCTGTATCAGTCCCCACATTAGCTATAGCTGGATGGTTCAATTTCCCTACATCTTGGATCAACTGAACATTGCAGAGCTGGAATTTTCAAGTCTTAGTAAGTACAGACTGCACCTTCCCAACAGTTGCTTTGCTTCCAAGACTGTTATAGCCTTTTAGTTTCTGACAAGGACTTACAGGGATAATGTGTCAAGTATGGCACCAAGTGACTATCCCCCTATTCCCTGTGAATCATCTGCTCCAAACACTTCTCCACAGCACCATATCTCAAGTTTTTCTCTTTCTTCCACTGGTCGAGAAAGATTGGAGTCATGGGCAGCTTACAGTTCAAATTAAACCTGATTGTTACCCATTCTGGTCATTTGATCCTTTGGGAAAGGTCCAAATGAAACCAGAAACAATGAATCTCCTTGGGATTCCACCTATTACTCTGACACTTAATGTGGTTTGTTTAGCAGCTTCACCTACACTCCTCAATGCAATACAACATTTTCATCAGTCCAGAGGCTGTGATCCTAAAACAAATGACTATGTGCACTCCCAAGGTTGGCCAACATTTTGTTTTATGCCGGGATATAGCAGTGAGATGATTGTTGAGCAAGGTAAGCTGTTTTCAGCAGATTGTACTCCACTGGACTTGATAACATACTTCTTTAGAATCTGCTACTTGGGAGGATGGCTCTGATGATTCTGAGGAAGGTTGGCCTTTGTATGCTTGACAGCCTAACTTGATACTCATTTTTATAACTAGAGGTTTATAATCTAGTTGAAGAATTCTCTGATTCTTCTACAACCAATACTGGTTCCAGGCCTGATGTGGATGGTAAAATCCTATTAACAAAGCCAATGCTCCTGTCGGACTCACAATCATACCACATGACGGACTGTTTGCATTACTCAAAGAAGATATGGGAAGCAAACTGGCCCTCAGTATGTAGAGATTGGTTGGACACTCACTCGGGACATTGTCCAGTAAAAAAGATGAATTTCTCTATTTCACATCCAGATGACTGTATAAATGATGGAGCCAGCATTGAATAGTGGAACAGTATGTGGAAACACAGGGAATCATGGACATGATAACATTATCTCTACTGTACAAATTTGTTGAGAAGATAGTGCAAGTCCTGAATCAAATACTTATTTCTCTCAAGTTGGCTCAAGTAGTTGAATAATTATTAGAATGAAGGTATTGTAGTGGTTAAAGCTTGGAAAAATTTGAAACTGGTTATCACCTTGCCTACCTTTCCTAGCCATCCCCTGGCTAGTCCTTTCTATACTAGTGGGATACTAGGAAGGCAAAAGTGCTTGAATTCGGAAGGAAAGCAATAACTCCAGGTGAAGTAATTGTTATCCATCAGATTTTTACACAGTCATAGAGATTCAACCTTTCGATGATACAGGGAAGGTTACTCTTTCATAAGGGCAGTCAAATTCTACTCTTTGCCTCTTATTGAATATGGTGATGTTCACCCATTCAGTGAATAAATGGATTTTGTGAATCTATGAAAAACTCGATTTTCACCTTGCAGTGATAATTTATCCTTAGCGCTGCCTGTAGCAGCAATCCCCGACTTAACTTGAGTTTGTTGTTATTTGGACACCTGGTACCTAAACAACAACCAGTCACATGTGTTGTCTTCAAAATTCCCCACAAGTCATGTTACTTAATCCTTAGCGCCGTTAGTGCTTTCAGGAGAAAATAATGTCATAGTTCAATTATTAAGTACACACATATAGCTGCTCTACATTGAACCATCTATGGACAGTCTATTTGTCACCCAATTATACTGGCATTGCCAACTATCCCATAAATCATTGTGCTCAAAATGGCTGGCAGCCAGTTGAAAGTAATAATCATTGCAAGAATCAACAATCGGCAACCAACTACAGTGCCAGATACCCTCTCCTCCCCATAAGGATCTTAGATTGGGGCAAATTCCATGGCCATTGAAATCTTCTGAAGTGTTATTTCTACAGACCACCCAACCTAATTCAACCAGTCTATTCCAGATCAAGCTATTACAATGGGTAGGTGGAAAGTTGGTGTTTTGGAGCAATGCCACATTCTGGAATATGAGTTTGGGGTACAGAATAAACATGTGATTCACAGATATGAACACACCATGTGCAGTTGATGGGGATGCCAAGATATGTTTCCAAATGGTGTGATGTTTAGTTTTAATAACAGTAACCAATTTTCAGCCATGTTTCTGGAATACACAAATGGAATTGACAGTGTCCAAGGGCAAGCTGAAGAGGGTAGTATCAGTCAATTGGAAACTGTAATGATACATTGTTGATGAAGCAAAAATGAACAATGAATCACTCCTCACCTGAAGTTCATGAGAGCTGTAAACAAAGGGCCACATTTGCTCACTTCACAAAGAATGTCTAATGTTGCAGGTGCAAAGGCATTGACTACCCCTATGGCAGCCATAGCAGATGATCCAACCATTACAGCAGATGCCTCAATCATGGCTGAACAGAAAATTTGCCATTCAGCAAACAAAAAAACTGTGCTGGAGCTGCTCAGCAACATCCACTGGGTCCAAAAACTTGTGTGCAATAACAGAGCTGTCCATTGTGCAATAAGGTGAAGGCTGAATCTGAAACTGGAATAGGCATAGGAGATACTTCAGAAGGAAGAGTATTGAAACATGGAAGATCCATGTTCAAGAAAGTAGGGTGCATTTGATAGATATGGGACAGAGAAGGTATAAAAAGGATGGATTAAAACTATGCATGTTAACATTTTCAAATACAGACTTCAATGGCTGCCAAATATCTGTATCAGCACCAACATATTTTTGAATCATTCTCTATACAAAACATGACACCAGTATGACATTGTAACCACTATAGGAGTGGTTTCTTAGGCTCAGTGCTCAGTATGTCTAGTGTGTCTGTAGTGTGAAAGAAGTAGTTGAAAAACATATAGTAATGAATGTATATAATTATATGTAGGTGGGAGCATGGGAACAAGTGTACTTAATAAGTAATGTATACAATAAAAGGAATGGTTGTATATGGAATTCTAAGTCTGAATAAAGAACAGATGAAGTAGTAGTGGTGCTGCCGCTACACCCTCCCCCACAAGATTGAACCCAGTCAATCTGGAAGAGGGCTCAAGTCACTACTCATTTGCAGTGACAGGTGCCATGTCAGTATCCTCCTTGTATCAGTCAATATAGTGTTGGCTCAAAGGAGGATGTTATTGCATCTCCTGAGACCATTCATACAAGGGGCCATTATGGGCGGACCATTCACTGATCAATGTTTGACCATTGATGTTGAGTCAGTCTTCATTGTCTCCCAAAGGGAGACCCTCCATTTTCTACTTGGGACAAACTCTAGTCTGTAGTAATCCAGACTTTCACAAATGAACTCAGAATCAAGTTGTTCAAGTTGGGGTTCCCATACCCTCAACCATTGCACTTCAAAGAGTGCCGCATCACAAAGTTTGCAACTTGTTACACCAGCTTTCACTAAATACTTCATGACTCCTTGGTCTGTGTAGTACTTCTCCCCATTGGGGAAGGGCATAACTCACCGAGTGGTGGCAATATATACTCCATAGTGCTGAAAAGCAGAGGAGTACCAGTCCGGGTCCAGCATGTATTCAATGGTCCAGAGAAAGAATGCAGCCTCCCCATTGCTTTGCTTCAGTGCATTTGGGAGCATCTGCATTATGCATCTCAACCTGCAAATGAGTCACAGGTTGATAGTTGGCAGTTAATTATCATGCATCAACAATTGTACCCCCGGGTACATATTAGGGTATTGGAGACAGTATAATCACCAGTCTTCCACTGAGGCTTTCTCTGAGGGTTGTTTGATGGGGTTGCCAAACAACAAATGTGCAGGTCATCCTATCCAGGAGGTATAGGGAATATTGATGTTTGGCTCTATCTCATTGAGTAGAGCTTGAGCATTGTCAGATATATATTTGTCCCTGACATTAGTAGGTTCCCCAACAGGAACAGGAGTTGGATTGCTTTGAGGGGCATGTTCTGATGTATGAGCTTTTTTAGTCTTCCTCATTGAAGACAATGGTTCTTGGGGATTGGATGCTCCCCGCTGATCAGCGAACCATGTAGGAACATTGTTGAAAGCAAGCATGTCCTGCTCCCAGTCCAATAACATATCCTGTTCCTCTTTTAGGAACTGTCATCGGAATGCAAAGAATTCTGCCAATATACAATAAGGGCATTTAGCCCTGACCAAAGTTTTGTGCTTATCAAGGTATGCACAAAGCATAGTCCACTCCTCCTTTGAGGTGGGCATGAACATGGAGATTTGAGTCTTCATTCCTAGAAGGGGGTTGAACTCCTTTTTGCTACTGTGTTTTGACTTGGATTTGGTAATTAAACCTTGACTGAGTACCTTTTCCCTCAAAGCTCATTGAGCAGTGCAGTTAATAGCAGTTTGTTGGTGATGTGCTTTGCCAATGAGCTTATTGCCCTTTCCTCAGGCTTGCTCTCTTCCAATGCTTCATACTTGGGGAGTTCCTTTGAATGAGGGAGTGGGAGTGGTATGATGGTCAGAGTACCGGCAGCTATGGTATCATTGTTGTGTGGAAGAAGGAGTTGAACCTCATAAGGTTCTCAGGGTTCATGGTCAAGAGGAAGACCAGCCCCCATAACAGTAAAAGGAAGTGTAAATGGTCTTTCAGAACTGAACACAATGAAAGAGGGAGCAAGGGAGGTTGAGATATCAGGAAAAAGTTCCATATGCCCAGGCTAGCAGTGGCCAGTCTCAGAGAGTCCAGGTAAGCCTAGGCCACCTAGGCTGCCTGGGCTGCCCAGGTCAGCTGGAGTGGTCAGGAGACACCCCCCAATTCCTGAGGATCCTGAAGATGCCTGAGATTTCTATAAAGAAATCTGAGAGTGCCTGAGGCTTCCCTGATGATCCCTGGGCATCCCTGAGGCTTCAAAGAATAAATTTAAAATAATATTATATGTTACTCTATTCTGCTACCACTCTATCTACTAGCTCTGTATTAACCCTCTAAGCTATAGTATTGCATTATATTGTATGTAATGATAGTTTCTCGCCTACTATTCCATATCTACAGTTTATAGCACAGTTTATTATATTATTGTATTTAGTACATGCTTTGTATTAAGCTAACATACTCGAGTACAGTATATCAGTATAGTACAGACCTTATACATATGTATATAGTATATGTACAATGGTTTATAATGACAGTATACATATTCTGACTATGGGAAAAGTTTTTTGATTGTAGACAGTTCACGGTGAGCACATCATGTGATTTGTTTTAAAAGTGAAATTCTGTGAACATTTCCAACTATATAAATGTTTCTTTTGTGTATTTACACAAGATTAATACTTCACTATGTGTTTGTAATATAATTTTATATTATTTGTATGATTTATAATATTTCTGCCTCAGGGATCCCCAGGGATCCCCAGGGACCCCCAGAGAGCCCTCAAAGACACTTCAGAGATACTTCAGAAATCTCTCAGAGAGCTTGAAGGTCTCTAGGATTTTGGCCATAGCCTAGGCTGCCCAGGCTACCCAGGCTACCCAAAGCTCCCAGAGGTG
>KN834802.1:271830-304893 GCA_000827265.1 Collybiopsis luxurians FD-317 M1 | reverse complement strand
CTCCCAGAGGTGCCTAGGCTAAAACCAAAATCCTAGAGAGCCCTCAAAGACACTTCAGAAATCTCTCAGGGAGCTTAAAGGTCTTTAGGAATTTGGCCATAGCCTAGGCTACCCAGGCTACCCAGGCTACCCAAAGCTCCCAGGGGTGCCTAGGCTAACCTGGGCCAAGGGTAGTTTTCCTGATGGATAATAGAAATAGAGGGAGAACTCTGTCATCGCAGAGCTAAATGTGAAGAAGACTAATGCTGGAGGCCTCATCAGACCTCCTCACACAGGTATATGTATCTTAGTGGGTCAAAAATTGTCCCCCTTCATTCCCCCCTAGCTCTACTCATGGACAAAGTCGAAAAAAGAAGTATCTATCATGTCTATGTACCTGCTTCGGTTCAGGTGCTTCTTTCACTGGAACTCAACTCCCCACTAAGTCCCCAACTTCTTTCCTATCTCCTCCTCCACACACTCTCTCTCCAATGACTACTGTACCAATAAACATATTGCTACTCTACCTTCACATACTAAGATAGCAGTTGGCAGGAACCAACACTCATGTAAACAATGCCATAAAACCCTAGATTAGGTTTCCCATGGTCAAATCTCAAATAAAATTTTTCAAAAGTTTGTCTTGTCTGTATACAAAGTAGTAGTACTTGAAATATATACTATTTACAATTACAATGACTCAATGGAAGCCTTCACTTCAGCAAGGATATCCAGCGGGAGCATCTAGTGACCATGATACTTGCAATTTGCCCAGGCAGCTTCTGCACCTGTCAGGCCCTTTGAATATCCATCAATGGAATGGGCTGCACAATTAGCATATCTAGTGTACAGAGATAAGTTAGTTAAGCTCAAATGGTGATGATTTCCTTGCCTTCGTATCTGAAGTAGAGGAATGTCATCAAGAGACTGTACAACTCTTTGTTCCATCTCATCAATGTTTGATGGGTGTGAGTGAAAATTTCAATAGCGCAGCTTTGATGCACCCCAATACATCTCAATGAAGTTCAATTCACAGTGGTACTTGGGGTAAAAATCACAGAGATGTCCCTGAGAGGTAACCAACTCCTCAAGCTGTGATTTTTGGTTCACAAAGTCAGGCTGTGAGAACAAGCTGCGTTGGCAACAGCAGTCTGTTTTGCCAGCCTCACATTTGAATCCTGCACACTGAAAAGGAAGACCTGTGTCAGGATATAGTCTCCGCTCACAAAGTATCTGCTCCATGCCCTTAAATTGGCCAGGATAGATTGGATGATCATCAGAATAATAAAATAACTGAATGTCACCATTTGGTAAAGACATGGGGTGCATCCTTGGGCCATCTTTGTGAGGAGTCCAATGTTTGGGTCCTTTTGGCATTCCTCTTGCAGATAGGGCATCCAGTGCTCGCTTCTGATGGCTAGGGGCATTGTCAAATAGAAACAGACCTTGAGCAAAGTCATTGGTCTGATCCTCAAAAATATCAATCACATGGTCAACCTGTGCAAGAAGATCATCACTGTTGAAATATCCATCACAATTTTTCCCGGCTCTGAATAGAATTTGAGCTTCTCCGCTTGTTAATCTGTCAATATCTGACTGAAATTAGAAACAAAGGAAACATGCACTCTGTCCCATCTTGACTCTTAAGCCAGCCCCATTCTGCAGTTAAAAAGTCAGACACCATGATCACACCCTCACCCTTTGGCTGGGGAGTTGCCTTCTGACTCTCATGGGTCCACAATGATTTTCACTGGTCATTGGCAAAGTAGGTGAACTTATTATGAGTGACAAGGATGAGTTGGAATGGACAGCCTCGCAGCTTGACCAGTAAAGTGTATCCTATGGGATCCTTCACATTACCATTGTTATCCCAAGTTCTCATTCTTGGTGCATATTGAGTGAGAAATTGTTGCACCAAGGTTTGCCAGTAAGCTACAACATCATCACATTCATGACCATCAATATACATGCCATTCTGTTTTTTGGAATATTGCCACTTGAATCTTTTCAGCCAGTTCCTCCCAGTTTGTTCACTGATTTCTCACTTTTCTATTCCTGCAGCTGCCAGCAAATCCTGGACCTCTTGACTCTTTACCACCTCAACAACATCAAGAGCTTTGATGTATAACTTTTTTGCACATTCAGCTAAGCAAAGTTGTATGTGCAAAGAAATATCTTCATCTTCGAGGATAGAAGATTTGGTGCTAGTATAGTGATGGGTGGGTAGTTTATTGGATGAAAGGAAATCATGAATCCAGTGACAAATCATACATGCATGATAGACTCCATGCCTTTGTGATTTTGAGACAATTAATGAGGCTTGACGCCAGGTGTATGACAGTCCTGAATCAAGATATAGGCTCAAGGTCCCAGCCATAGCAGAGATACAAGCACAAAAAAAGACATCAATGCTCTTATCTTTTGCATTCAGGTTTAGCTGAACCATAGCCTTTTGTAGTGCTGCAAAATTTTTGTAATTGAGCCAACTAAGAGCCTGATCCACTGGCTCTTCTTCTGAACAATCTTTTGGTGTCTCTCCATTCTGTAAATCCTCAAGCATCTTCCTAACAATCTCTCCTGGGGATGGTACTGCTGCACTAGAGCCTTCACCCAGAGTCTGCTGCTCAACAGGTGGAGGATGAGAGGTCAGAGGGACAGTTTCATTGTTAGAGTTTTCTGCTTCTGAAGAGGATTCAGAGCAAGAATCAGAGGAAGACTTGGAATTATTGGTGAGGTCAATGGAAGGAGCATGGTTAATTTAAAGTATCAGTCCACTTCGGCCAGAACAAGGATCAACAACAACAATGAAGGCTTCACCAGAGATGGGCAAAAGATTCCAAGTCTGTTCTCCATTTCTGATTTATATGGTGATGATTTGCCTCTGACTTTATATTACTGTTCTACCTCATGAGCATCATCCCCTTCATATGTAATCGCCATAAATTTTTTTCTCGCTTCCTTGACGCAAGCTTTACAACTTCGATTTTGAACGATGACTCGGTCGTGCCGTGTTTCCAACGAGTTGTAATATAATTTGCCTGGGACATTGAGACTCGGCTAAGAGAATCCAGCCGTGAGCATATCCGCTGTAGCACACTCATATCACCCAGACGAACTTCCTTGAACTGTTCATGAATTGTCTGAGTCCTCAAGATTATGGTTCGAGGGAAAGACGAAAGCTGTTCCGCATGTGACAGGTATGGTATTTATTATAACACATACAGGATTCGCCGGATAGGCTACGGCGATGTCCAAGATTGAAGGGAGCAGGTGGCTCGTTGTGGGACTTGATCATGAGAATATATATTTCTTCGTGTACAGTATGAAATTCCATTTATTATTGTTCGTTCTTTCAGTCTTGGGTGAAATGAATGAACGAAATTCCGGAGTGCTTAGGGTAGGGCGAGTATGATTTTGGGATGTGAATAACATGTATATTAACATTGGTATCCTCAACAGCTATATTAACATTCTACCGCGTAAAACTATTTCTACGGCAACGATATGCATTTCATTGTTCCCCAGGCTGTACGTTTACTGACGGCTTGAAATAGCCGGATTCCGGCCTAGCGACGTTAAGCGCCCGGAAAGGATGACCGAATGAAATTTAACCTTTTTCCACCTTTCCTCCTTCCTTCCTCCGTGTCGTGTACGGTGGCGACGAACGTTGTTGGCTCAGCGCAGTGACTAGCAGACCTAGATTTCTCTCTGCTCCGTACGACGCTGTTTCAGAGCGGTTGATTGCATTCAAACGGAAAAAGAAAAGTCTATTATATTTCCATCTACAGTAATCCTTGAATTCGGTCTCCTCGACACTCTCTCGCTCTTTCTTCGTTTTTTTGTGCAACTTCATTTCCAGGCCTCTAGTCTGCTTCTTCCATCTCTCGGCTCTGCCCCACTTTCATCTTATTTGGTCAATATACGAAACGATCAGGCCAAAAGGAAACAAAAGTACCGTTCGTCAATACCACGCAAAAGCTGTTGTTTAATAGACAAAGGTGAGCCTCATTCTATTCATTAGATAACTAGGAACTGATATCCCAACCGCCATTCCTTCGCGTTTCCTGGTTATCTTTAGATTCTCGACACGTCAATCTCTAATTAAAAATAATCTGTTGACGCCTCAGCCAAACTATGTCTGGAATAGGTGCGAATTCCTGTATTGTCTCATGTCGCTTCTGTCCCTGACAACTTTGTACCCCCCCAGCAGATTTGACTAGCAATTTGGATCCTCCGAGTACCGACACTACGCTAGCAGCTGTCAGCGATTCTTCTAGTACGACTGCTACCCCCACCACCCCCTCTATTCCCTCAACGACTCCACCTTCGTCCTCTCCCTCCTCCCTCAACGTTGCTGCTTCTACCGCCTCGTCTTCCTCCCTCGCATCCACCACATCCAAATCCAATGCCACTCCAATCGGCAGCTCGAGTTCATCAGGCTCGTCTACTTCTAGCTCTGCGAGTTCAAGCTCAAGTGGTACCGGCTCCAGTGCATCCAGCGCCACGTCAACCCTAAGCAGCACCCTCACTGCACCCCTCACTACCTCTGTCCCAGCCACCATCATGACGACCAACGCCGACGGCCAAAGCGTCACCACCGTCATCACTACCGAATCTGTCCTATCAGCTGGCTTTGTCGTTACTTCCGCCGCCTCTAACAGGAACACCGTCAACTCATCGGGGTCGAGTTCGAAATCCAACATAGGCGAGATCATCGGAGGCGTTCTGGGTGGCGTAGCGGGGTTGGCGATTATTCTCGCTGTATTGTTTTTTGTGTTCAAGAAGCAGAAGAGGAGAAGGGAGCTCGAGGAAGCGTTCGATGGGAATTTTGACCCAGACAGGATCGTACGCGCCGGGGGAGGGGTAGGTGGTGTGAGGGATAGCTATACGGATACGAGTGAGACGGGTGGGTATGGATACGGGTATGCGGGAGGTGAAAAGGCGAAGATGAAGAAGGCGGCGAAGAGGGCGAAGAGGGCTTTGGGGACGGAGAAGGCGACGAGTGGGGGTGCGGGTGAGACGACTTTGCCGCATATTCTTATGGGTGGGCAGGGGTGTTTGGGTATGTTTGAGGGCGAAGAACGGAGAGGAGTTGGAGTTGGGCATGGATACGGAAGTGGACCGGGACCCAAGCTGCAGCAGCTCGTTCATTTGTATCTCTATTTGAATCCGTCGTCGTGGAATAATTTACTGAATGAAGAGGGCATGGACAATGGGCCTGCGCCTGAGTGCCAGTCTACTCCCACACCTACACTTACCACACCAAGTTTTAATCCTAAGCTACGCATAATTGTTGAGTGGGAAAATGCACCATTTCCCCTAGTTGAAGCAATCCACCTAACCAATGCAATTTTCCGTGTTGTCACTGTGAGTCTCTTTGTTCGTTCTATCTTTGAACTTTGAAATGAACTTGCACCAAAGAATATGTATATAAATGACATTCTTTCGATACAACAGTGCGAATTATTTAACCAATCCTACTATCCAGAACGAATGAACCTGTCCCAACGTGGTTTACACGAGCCGACATCCATATCTGTATTGGGTTGGGAAGGGGGGACAGAAAAAGAAGGAATGCAGAACGCGGGCGCAGGTGCAACGTTAAAAGTGAGTTCAAAACCAACACCCCCCGATCTAACGTTCAAGAAAAAACTCACCGAAACTGTTACCCTGAGCACACGAACACGTTCCCTTCTCCCAAACGTCGTCAGGAATAGGACAGTGCCCCCAATCATCGTGCTGATACCCAATCTCTTCAAAGAAATGAATTTGATCGCGTCGGAGGAAGAGGGAGGCAGCAATGCTGTGGACCGGTGCGTCTCCCCAGCGCTGATCATTTGCCCAGTCAAGTATAAAAAACATAATGCAAAAGTCGATGATGCGATACAACAGTGGTGACGATAACAAACACGAAGCGGAGCATCTGGTTACAATAGAAAAAAAGTAAAATCGACATACGAACCTCATAATAAAACCCCCCTTGCGAATCAAGGTATTCAAAAAACGCAGTGTACGCCGGCCCACGCCAAAAGTCCATATCTGCAATTTCAAAGTTGCTCCAGACTAAAACAAATCACGATTGAGTTTGAGGGTTGTCCACTGACTCAGAAAAGAATTCATTTACTTACAATGACAACGATTGTATGTCCTTCCATCATCGTCGGATATGAACCCCATGGCATTGTCGTGCGCAAGCTATTCAGGATAAGCTTTGATAAATTCTAACCGACAAATATCATGAGCTCCTCCTAGGCGAAGATAATCGAACGTGCGTGAAATAGTAATATACTTGCCTGTGACAGCCCCCCAAAGGGTTCTAATCGTAGCAGAAATATCGTAGACAGCGATAGTAAACCCTGAAACAAAAAAAGATCCGTGAGCCAGGGCAGAGGGAAGTTGAGATTTGCGGACTGACCGTAAACCTTGTTGTTCTCCTGCATGAATTGGAAAGGATCTCGGTGTATATCGCAGTAGAATTTGACATTCGGTCTGGGAGATGCAGGTGAGTAGGTGGCCTCGATTTCAGGAAGATATTTTAGCTCACTCAACACGCCAGTACCACCTGTAAGGTTGGAGCAACTCGTGCCGATAGAAAAACTAGAAAAAGTCAATCACAAATTAGGGGAAAATTTGCGAATGGTACAATAACTCACTCCGGCATTGAAGCGACACATATGTCGGTAGTTGAGGCTTCCTGTAAGTTTACAGCTTCAGTTAACGCGGACCATCGACACGGAGCTCCACATATACTAACCTCCATATTTTACCCGAGAAAGCTCCATCCGTTTCCTTGCGTTCGCAGCTTTCTCTTCATCTATCCAGTCCGGCTGTGACCAGTGATCTTTTGGCACTGTACCGAATTTGACTTCAGAGCGCGTCAGCACTGATACACGCCTACAGAAACGTGAGTAGCTCCCTGTATGAACGAAGATACGAACGAACCGTTTGAACTCGTCTGTGAACGGCTCATCATTCAAAAGCACATACGGGTACCCAAATCTCGAATTGAAACGATCCTCCAAGGCTCTTATACTGCTAATAGTCCCCTCAAGGTCGGAATTTCGTGCCAACATAACAAAGGTAGCATTAGCAAGACGATTGGGAGGTTTCGATGACGATTGAGAAGTAATTTCAGCGGAAAGATTTAAATCCTCTCCGAGCAATTCTTCTTGGAAGTGCGATGAGAATTTGGACAGTCTCGAAGCCGTAGCTTCCCGATATTGATCGTGAGCGGAGAGAAGGATGAAATGCAAAAGTATCTGCAGCTCCTGATCAGATTTCTGTTCATAAGACAGAGGGCTGATCAGCATACCGTGAAAAATAAAACCAACGTAGCGTAGCGGAATAAACGCGAAAGCATTATCTCAGTCTTTTTCTTGTAAAAGTGGTCGACTAGTATATAATTGAAATCAAAGCATTGGAGCTCGTACAGATATAGGATTCAGTAGGGTATCCAGAAACTTGGGGGAGGGAAACTGCAACAGCGCAGGAAGGTTCGTTGGAAAGCGATGATGGTGAGCACGTGAGTAAATCCCTTTGGCGCTTGAAAAAGCGCCTGTACGCGTGCGTACGCGTCGTGTTACCCGTATCATTGTGATTAGTAGAACTTCGAGGTGTATATATTGAAGATTGTGGTAGGTGGAATGAAGTCGTAATCGCATGCATCTTGCAACCCAGGACTCGCAATATGCCCCCGTATGTATCAGTCATCGTGCAGAGCATATCATGCCATCTACTGACCGTTTTTCGTCCGTTGGTCCGTTTCCCAGCTGGTTTGCAAGTCCTATCTCTCATAAAGATGTTAAAGCTGAGCCTAACATGTCTCATTAACATTCCCGAGGAACAAGATGCAAGTCGAGTTACTTGTGCCTTGAGGTTTAGGTGGTCCGATAGCTAGACGCCTGACCTTGATTCCGCTAAATCGCCGACCTGGATCTCATTAGGATAAGAGTCGTCTGTCCGTGGGCTACAGTATAAAGGGTCTCAAGCACACATTCAAAAATCTGCATTCACCACTGAAGTTTCGAGATCTCAAGTCACGTCCCGCCCCGGTTTGAAAGCTATCCTATTCTCCTTACATTCCGTGGACTACTTGTGCCTCCTGAATTTATCTTGCTTTGGTGTCGTTATTCTAAAGGTTACATTTCCTTTCATTTTTCGGTCTAACTAAATTCCTCCATTCCACAAGGCTCAATTGTCGTACTTAACGTGGCCAATGACGACAAGCAAGACTCTTGTCATCTCGTAAATCACCGTCTACCCAGATACCTCTATATTCTCTGCCTTTGGAGACGGCAAAATTCTGTCGCTGAAATGCTCGATTTCGAATAACCGCACTCATCCCAGATACGGATTGAAGACCGTTGAGCTTGATGAAGAGGGCATAGGAGAGCTCATTCCAGGATATGTGCAGGCCAGCCTCGACCTTCGTGTACCAAGAGCACCTAACGACCTACATCCGATCGATTTTCATTTTACATCTTTTTTCTTGTCAAAATTATTCTGGATTACTACTCTACCTACTGCGCTTTCGACTCAGAGGTGGCGGGTTGGAAATGCGCAGAAGAGGATGAACCTTTTTTCATTCCGCTGCGCAGCTTTGGCCGTCTTCGTCTCATCCGGTACTCAAAGCTGAAAGTTTCTATCTGCTCGAGGTTTCCCGGCGTAACCTTCATATTCAACTCTTAACTCAATGTCTGAGGTGCTTCAAAACTCCGCTGCCTCCTCCTCCTCCTCTTTGGAGCTGGAGTTATCTACGGGTGATGCCGAAACGCTAGCGAATTCTGCAACGACGGAAATATCAGCGACCGGCTCGGTAACATCTCGGGAATCCTCTGCAACAGCTGGTCAAAATTCTGTAGTACTATCTTCGATGGACACCCAAACCAATACCGGAGGAGCTCCTGCAGCCTCCACTGAAGCCCACACTGGGACAAGTTCAGGCGACGGTAAAAGTTCCATGGTCGGGTCAACGATACGCAGTACGCCACAAGCCCCGATCACGACCACCATTAAAGCGACAACAGTGTGAGTTTTTAGTATCCGATCCTAATCCGTTCTGTACTTGACACCGTCTTTTGATAGCTCGACTTCCAATGGCCAGGCCTTCACTACTGTAATCGGAATGCAGTCCGTACTATCCTCTGGCGCTGTCATTACCACCACCACCTACATTTCTCAATCCTCCCACTTATCAGTATTATCCTCCTCTTCTTCCTCTTCCACCTCTTCAAACACCGGAGCTCTCATTGGAGGTATCGTTGGTGGAATCGTTGGTCTGGCCTTCATCCTCATCGCTCTTTTTGTGATATATCGAAGATGGCAACGGAAGCATGATCTAGACAAGGTTTTCGACGCATTCGATGGAGATTTCGATCCAGATCGAATCGCTGTGCGGAAAAATGGATGGGAAAGTGTATCGACTGGACACCCAGATGAAGAGAAAGGTACCGAGGGGCTTGAGCTTGGGTATGCATGTGATACACCTGGAATGCGGGGAAAATTGAAAGGGAACTCGAGGAAACGGACGGGTAGGGGCAGGAGTGATGCATCTGATATGCATCTTCTCATGACTGGCGGTACCGTTGAGCGGTACGACGGATGTAGTGGATCGGCACCAGTTCAAGGAATACCGATTTATCCTTATGTCCACCCTTACTCCTATTCAAACCCTCTTCCGCATCAAATGCTTCTACCAAATTAAATGGTATTTCCTGCTATCCCTCCTCCTCATGAACTTCCTCCACGACCTCTGCTATCTTCGCCCCATCTTAGTCACCCACTGTCTGCTCCAGTACGTGCTCAAACTGAAACACCACCCCTTATTTCTCCAACTCGCCCTTCCTCTTCTCTCACGCACGAGAATCTCATCATTGCGGATATTCAGTCGGAGTCACCTCTACCACTGCTTGCGCAGCAGTCGCAACTTCATGATTATCTGGCGAGCAGTCCTGCTGCCGCTGAAGATGCCGATTTTGGCCCTGGTGCCGAGGACGACATAGACAATTCAGTCCGGACTCGCTCCCCTCTGAATCTCGAGGTCGAGGTGGGAGTTGGATGGAGGCTTTCGGGGTTTAATTCCGATTTGGCAATGCCGGGAAGGGAAAGCCGGTTGATTATTATGAATCCATGATCACGGATCCACAGTAGTAAGTTGGATTGAGGGTCCAGGGGGTGAGGTACCACTCTGAGAGACGACGCGTCTGGAACCACGGTCGTATCTTTGTCAAATGGCTGCGGCTATTTCACGAAGGATGTTAGATATACAGTGTACAAGTATGAATATCATTAGCATATCCACGGACCACGGCTCCCCATGCTTCCACATACTGTGAATCCACCGTTCAATGCTGTTGCCATATACTCTACAGTATTGTGGATGCCTGATAGAAAAATCTGTCTCTTCAACCGCACCATGTCCCAAGTGAGTATCCAGCCATTCATAGTAATACTATGAGATTCTACTTGAGCTGGTACAAACCAGTTGGCTCACAGAGTAGACATGGAATTAGGAAATTGCGTAGCCTTGATTGTACTTATGGACTTTGGTCAAATTCTGATTACTCATGTGAAGCAGGGGATTCATTGCATTGTCAATTCATTCTGCATACAGAATTTTGGGTCTGTGGTACTGTACTATTACGACCACAAATTCACGGGGTGTTATGTGTTATGGAATTCTGATAATTTTAATTCAAATAGGCCAATAGGCCAACAGTTTGGACTGCAAGGCAGTGATGTTGAGTCTAATTGTTATCATGTATTCAAACAATTTTTGTAATATTCTGCTTGCATTTATCACAATATTATTCAAAAAAAATAACAAATTCATGGTGTCATCTTACGCGTTACGCGAAGTTGCGGTTGTAATAGTACAGTAGTGTTAAGGGAGTACGAGCAAATTAACTTGATCGCTGACTTGAAAAGGCGTATCCTTAAGATAACTCAACCAAAAAATCAATTGTGGGCCAAGTTCCTCCCGTATTGGAGCGGTGAACAAAATCACAATGAATGTGGATAGCAGACATGAGGTCGTAAAAGAGAATGAAAGAATTCATTCGAGGACAAATTTATCTGGATAAGATATTACAGTGGGATGATACAAGCTTGTAAGTGGAATAGCCATGAGTATACAGAGGAATGGCATGGCACCAGCTAAACATCGTTCACTTTCTCCCAAGCAACCCCAGCATCAATAGCGGCGAGCACAGTCTCCTCCCAAGGAATATACTCTTTCATCCCCAGAATTTCTAAGGCAGAGCTCGTGTCAAGAGGAGCATCTGTTTGCTTTGGAGGTACAGCATCCTGCCTCGGAAGTCGATGTGCAAGTTCAGGTCTCTCGACAGATTAATTCTGCCACATCCTTCAATTTGAATGTGGTATTAGAGATAAGAATTCGTTTTTTCCGACCAGGAATTAATGATGAGGAGAGAGCAGCGATATGTGCCTGAGCAAGGTCGCGCACATCGACAAAGTGCCCAAGGACCTGAGGAGGATACTCCCCTGTCCCTTGAGTAAAAATTCTGCACAAGCTGGCATTAGTCCCTATGCTCTTCTGCATGTCCGGGTCTGAAGTGAGATAGTTGGGTACTAGTGGCCCATAAATTGCCGATGGTAAGACTAGAGAAGTCATTTCGGCATCCAGATTAACAAGTATAAAATTATTACCACATACGGATTGTAAAATCCACATCAGGATGTTCCTTTGCAAACTCCCAGATTTTCTTACCTGTAAGTACATATGATTCCAGATATGCAATGTATGGTCTTGCACCAAAATTAAATGTTTCCAAGGTCACTGGATTCAAAAAATCCTCAGTGACTGGCTCAGTGCCATACGCTCGGTTGAATTGGGCTTATGGATCATTAGAACACAGAAGGAACAAATACATCGAATCACCTTACAATCAAAAAGAATACCAAAAGTAGCAGTAGTTATAATTTTCTTGATTCCTGCATCAATAGATTGACGAACAAGATTAATGGTGCCATTAAAATTAACCTGTAATGTACCTTTGTCATCTATAATGGGGTAAGGATAATAAAAAGAGAATCACATTGAAGATCTCTTCATTTGTTCCTGAATTGAACACAATCCAGCCATATGTATGACTGCATATACCCCTTTTAAGAGCTTGCTGAAATCCAAGGTAAGTGATTCAATTTCGACAACTTCAAGATTTGGAGCATCAGGAAAAATTGCTTTCTGTCTTGAGGTGGAGCGGGCTGCGGTTCGGACATGATATCCTTTCTACAGAAGTTGGGCTATGACATGGGAGCCAAGGAGGGCAGTTCCACCAGTGACCTGAAACAGTGTGAATATGGAAAGTTGAAGCAAAGTAGCAGGAAAAGTGCAACACACAAAGATTATAGAGGACATTGGGCTGAAAGAGTACTGGGTACACTGGGGTTCTAATCGGATTGCGCAGGCATCTTAAAAGCTCAGAAATAAGTAAGTGAAGAATTACTAAACCCAATCCGGAAAACACTCTGGAACTAACTAATCAGAATAAATGAACGCGATGGTAAAAAAACTCAACAGCCGCTGCAGGCGAGATATTTGAATTGGTGGCAACAAGTTCGACTTAAGGCATACAGAAGTGAGACAGACATTTTTATTTAGGAGACCGTTGCAGTGCATCTCCCCAATCTCTCATCCAGTATTTATGATAGAATTCAAGGGTTTGTTATTTCACACAAATGGGCTTAAATTCAATGCCAAGCAAATAATCTTCTGCGGGCCAAAGCTCAAACGCTTGCGCTTTATTTGGAGAATCTTCCTTCTGCGAATTGTGTAACAGACAACTTGGCGAGGTATCCATCAAATGATGTGCAGAGATCGAGTCGACACCAATGAGCTAAGACAAACCACTGCGTTGCCCGTCCGACCACTACAATTCCGGTCTATCCTTCTACTTACAAATGCACGATACTACCAAGGGTTGATTATCATTGATTATGGCCTAGTCGAGTACAATACTCATTAATTGACATGAAACGTTGGATACTAGCGACAACAGGTCTGGGAATCCTGTGAGGCTTGAAAATACCGCATATTCAAAAAGAAGCAGGCTTGGCAGAGTACAATTTACTCTACGGCGCCATTCCATAAATCAGAGTGATGTAATTATTTGCCAGTAGTTTCGGAATATAAGAAAGTGGACAGTAACGGCCGCAAGAGATCTTCAGGCACGGAAGGAAGATCTATTTTGCTGTTTGTGTCCAAGTAGGCCTTTCTGGGCATGACGTGAGGCCAAATTGCTGAATAGATGCGGGCGCATTGACTCTCGGACAAGCTCTTATACCGGAAACAGTCTAACTCATCACTGCAATCTGTGAGCAGAATGGGATCCAAGTCGTTTGGGTAGCAATATAGTTAGGTGCTATGGCGTTCTTTTAATTTAGAAAATAGACATTTATTGTTTCTAAGAAGTACAGAATGCCAGAAGGCAAGTTATCTTTCCTGTAGAGTCGTAGCAATACGTAATACAATCGAGCTCTAAAACCTATGCAATATCGAGACATTCAGTTGAGCGACATTTTTGCGATTCTTATGGGAGGTCTAGGCGATGTTGCGGAGCGTTGATCAATGCAGGTGATGTCTTTGTGGCGTATCAGTGGATGTGGATTTACGAGACAATAGAAATGGTTATCAGGGTTTTAACCAATTGGGACCCAGAGTTGAGCGCTGTCAGCTCTGGAATCAATAACTCCGAATGCTGTTTGGCCTAGAATTTTTCAAGTTCGTCTAAAGCGCAGAAATTGTGATACGTTCTCAATATAGCTCATGGCATCCCTAAAGTCAGAGAAAAAAATCACTTATGATCCAAATTTGTTTCGACTACAGGCATGGTGGGAGCAGGAGATAGGAAAAAATGCAATAAATTCCTCTATGGGTACCCTCCTACCATTGATGTCCAGTGTACACAGACCCAGCAGGAAGATTGAGTAGGCCAACAGATGGGGATGAGGATGCATTGAACCAGGAGACACCACTGAGAAAGACGAGACTATAGCTCCGCAGAGATTGGAGGCGTTACTACTGATATATCCGGTCACTTGTATCTATGCACGTACCCCAGTCTCAGGCCCATATGCACCAGGTCCGAATCCATGCCCGTAACCCAATGTCAGTTTGGACATACACATCACCGTAGAAGGCGGACAAGAATTTAGTGCCTTCCTCGGCCCCATACTGCCGATTAAATGCAATTGTTTCCGAGCTTCAAGTTACCGTACCAGCCGGGCTGTACCTGGGAACCTCCGTGACTCGTATCATAGCAATTATGAGAAGGACATTAGAAAGTGATGAAAGAGCAAGCATTTTGCAAGATGTTACGAGATAAAAGTTCCGAAGCTATACTATACTGACAACCTCCTTCCATTATTCCTCACTGCCGCTGCAAAGAGCGCTGTGAAGGCTAGTGTAGGCAGTAGCAACAGTCAAAGTTAAAGCTAATCTGTATCATAAGGAGTGGTAAATTTACTATATACGTAAAATTAAGCCAGAGATAAGATAAAATAACAATTGAATGGGGCGCCTAAAACTGGTCGTGGCGCGAGTTCCATTGCGATACCGGTATCTTACTATCAAGCCCATATGGATCAGGTCCGAAACTCGAGTGAGGGTGAAATATACAAAAGGAACAGTAGGCACGGTGATTTAATTAATGTTGGATCAATGGGCACGGTTCCTTTTGATTTGGCGGCAATCAAGATCATGCGCGGCAGCTGAAAAACAGACCGGTGAATTCCAATTTCCAACATCAGCTGTGCACTTCAGCAGCTGTTCCATTGGTTCCAAATTGCTCTAAAGTGCTAGCGACTGTAATCTTAATAATTATCAAACTGCCTAGGCTCGTTTGATCGAAGTAAGTATTTGTTTCAGGAGTTGCACTATCCAATTGGCAAACCATACAGTAGGAAAAATATCATGGCCATATCCATGACTCCCCATGCTTCCACATACCATTCCGCCGTCCAATGCTGTCTCCATGAGCTCTACAGCGCTCCGGATGCCAAATAGAGAAATCCATCTCTTCTGCCACACTATGTCCCAAGTGAGTATCCAACCAATCTCTACATATCAAGGGCCAATCCTCTTTCCATATCTCTTTGGAATAATCCAAACAGTCCATGGTATGGTAAGATCGGAAGTCTGACAGGAGCATCAACTTTGTTAACAGGATTTCTTCATCCACATCAGGCTTGGAACCAGTATAGGTTGTAGAAGAATCAGAAAATTCATCAACCAGGTTATAAACCTCTAGTTATAAGAATGAGTATCAAGTTGGGCTGTCAAGCATACAAGGCCAACCTTCTTCAGAATCATCAGATCCATCCTCCCAGGTAGCAGATTCTAAATAAGTATGTTATCAAGTCCAGTAGAATACAATCTGCTGAAAACCACTTACCTTGCTCAACAACCATCTCGCTGCCATATCCCGGCATAAAACAAAATGTTGGCCAACCTCGGGAGTGCACATAGTCATTTGTTTTGGGATCATAGCCTCTGGACTTGTGAAGATGTTGTATTGCCTTGAGGAGTGTAGGGGAAGCTGTGGCATAACCCACATCAAGCCATAGAGTAATAGGTGGAATCCCAAGGAGTTTCATTGTTTCTGGTTTCATTTTGACATTTCCCAAAGGATCAAATGACCAGAATGGGTAATAATCTGGTTTAATTTGGACTGCCAGCTGCCCATGACTCCACACTCTCTCAACCAGTGGAAGAAAGAGAAAAACATGAGATATGGTGCCATGATGAAGTGTTTGGGGCAGACAATTCACAGGGAATGGGGGGATAGTCACTTGGTGCAGTGCATTATATCTGATATCTGTAAGTACTTGTTAGGAACTGAAAGGCTATAACAGTCTTGGAAGCAAAACAACTGTTGGGAAGGTGCTTACTAAAACTTGAAAATTCCAGCTCTGCAATCTTTAGTTGATCCAAGATGTAGGGTAATTGAACCATCCAGCCATGTTCAACCTGGTCACTGATACAGGTATGGATCCAGTAATTGGAAGGGCCATGAAAACACCCTTCAAAAAAATTATATGAAACCCTTAACCACAGACACTGAGAATAATCTGCAATAAAGTGATTAAATGAGGACCATTACCTGTCCCACCCATCTTGAACTCTCCAAATTTGGGGGTAATAGTTCTCAGGACTATCAAGGATGTACCAAGATCCCAATATACAGTCCCCTTCAGAAGACATGGGCATCTGGCCAACCACTTCCCCAGTGCTCAAATCAACCATTGAACCCAGATGACAGGCTGTAAAAGGATCAACAGAAATATCTTCCCCAATCCTCGAGAACAGCTTTAGAAAGTTGTCAACATTTTCTTCAATGGCATGTTGGAAATATTGTTGAACTGCCTGTGAGGAATGGAATTGAATCAATGGAGGAATGGAATCTTGAGAATTGGCCCAGGATCTGAAGTCAATCCCACCAGCATGAACATCTGCATACACATGCCATGGAGGTCCCCAGCAGAAAGTGCCATTTGAGGGGTCAATCCAAATCTCCTCTACGCGCAGAAATGAGGAGTTGTAGACGCCCTGGCAATACCTTTGCTTGGCTATCATCATTGCATTAGCATCTGCGAACTTAATTTTTTGTCATCCACCAGGCAAAGTTTGGTAATTTTTGAACTTACAAACCGCCATATTATGTAGATTTGGACTATATCTGATGCTCTCATCCATACAAATTTGCATGGAATCAATTCTGAAGTCCGTCCACATTCCGGGTTGACCGGTACTCTTACATGGTATTCAAAGAATGCACTTGCCTTGGTGAAATATTAACGACGGTGAGATTGAACGTGTGAAGGCATACAATTGCCAGCTATTGGCCTCGCTGTAATTCTCAGAATGTGAATCGACTTTGGAAAGGACAAGGATCAAAAATTGAGGCCTCACCGGACATTGGCAAAACCTTCCAAGTCATTTTTCCATCTCTGATATATATGGTGATGATTTGCCTCTGACTTATACTACTGTCGTACCTCGTAGGCATCATCCCCTTCATATGTAATCGCCATAAATTTCTTTTCTCGCTTCTTTGACGCAAGCTTTACAACCTCAATCTTGACCGATAAACCTGGGGAGCTGGACTCTCGACGAGCAGTAATATGATTTGACTGATACGCTGAAAGTTGGTTTGTGGGTATTCGTTGCAGCACGATCATATCACCCCGACGAACTTCCTTGAACTGTTCATGACTTGTCTGAGTCCTCGGCCAGCCAAAAGAGCGCTGAGTACGCACATCATCGAGATACGAATGCTCACGATGTCTTTTTCTCCGGACATTCTCGTCTATTGCGTCTTCATAGCCACGACGAGATCTGGGATACCGGTGGATGATGGTTTGATTACCATGCACCACGTTGAAATCGGAGGGAGATATCGTAAAGTTCTGAGCCTGATGGAACATTGGGTCAAGCGGAACGTATACAGCAGCGCAGACTACACGAGGCAAGGTGGTGGATCGATGGAAAGACGAAAAGCTGTTCAGCATGTGACAGGTATTGTATTTACTATAACACATACAACACAGGATTCACCGGACAGGCGAACGCGGTGTTCAAGACTGAAGGGAGCAGGTGACTCGATGTGGGATTTGATCATGAGAATATATATCTATTCGTGTACAGTATGAAATTGTATTTATTGTTATTCGTTCTTTCAGACTCAAATGAAATGAATGAATTGATGGAGTGAGAGGAACTACTTAGACTTGAATGAAGACGCCTTAATCAGAGTCAAAAGATTGAAGGGGAATTATTAAACGACAGATCCTGGTCAGAACTTCCGTGGAAAACAGGTGATTCGATGCGCTGCAAGGAGGGTTGACTAAAATAGTATCTACAGCTTATTAGGCCATTCATTGGCGTCCATAGCTGTGATATCTCAAAAATAGGAATGATTACATTTACTGACGGCTTTAAATAGCAGGACTTCGGCCTAGCGACTTTAAGCGCCCGGAAAGGATAACCGAATGCAATTTAACCTTTTTCCACCTTTCCACCTTTCTTCCTCTGTGTCATGTACGATAACGACGAACACTGTTGGTGCAGGGCAGTGACATGCAGACCTACACCTCTCTGCTCCATACGACCCTGTTCCAGAGTTGTTAAGTGCTTTCAAAACAGAAAAAGTCTATCATATTTCCATCTGCAGTAATTCTTCAACGCGATTTCCTCGACGCTTTCTCGCTCTTTCTTCATTCTCTTGTGCAGCTTTGTTTCCAGCTCTCCAGTCCGCTTCTTCCATCTGTCGTTTCTCCCTCTCTTTCATCTCATTTGGTCGATATACGAATCGATTAGGCAAAAGGGAAACAAAAGTACCGTTCGTCATTACGAGCTGAAGGGGCTGCTTAATAAACAAAGGTGAGCCTCGTTCTATTCATCAGATAACCAGGAAATGATATCCCAATTGCTATTCCCTCGCGTTCCGCGGCTATCTTTAGATTATCGACACGTCATTCTTCCTGACGCCTCAGCCAAAGAATGTCTGGAATAGGTGGGAAACCATCCTTTCCCTCGATCAGTTCATGTCTCTGTTCCTGACCACAGCTCTGTTCACGTTAGAAGGTTTAACAAGTGATTTGGACTCCAGTACTGACACCACGGCTGCAGTTGTAAGCGAGTCCACTACTGCGACTGCCGTATCTGCCACCTCCACTACTCCCCCGTCGACTCCAACTCCGTCCTCTCCCTCTTCCCCCAATGCCGCTACCTCTCCTACTGGCTCGTCTTCTTCTCCCGCTTCTACCACATCGAAATCCAATATCACGCCAATCGGCAGTTCGAGTTCGTCAGGCTCGTCCAGTTCCAGTTCCACGGGTACGAGTTCAATCAGTACCAGTTCCAGTGTAGCCAGCACCACGTCAATGCTGAGTAGCACCCTCACCGCACCCCTCACCACCTCCGTCCATGCCACCATCATGGCGACGAACGCCGACGGCCAAGGTGTCGCACCATCATCCCCGCCGAATCCATCCTATCAGCTGGCTCTGTCATTACTTCCGCCGCCTCAAACAATAACACCGTCAACTCTTCGGGGTCGAGTTCGAAATCCAACGTAGGGGAGATCGTCGGAGGCATGTTGGGTGGTGTAGCCGGGTTAGCAATTAATCTCGCTATGTTGTTTTTCGTGTGGAAGAGACAGAAGAAGAGGAGGGAGCTCGAGGAGACCTTTGATGGTAACTTTGATCCGGACAGGATTGTCCGTGCTGGTGGTGTAGGCGGGGCTGGGGTGAGGGATAGCTTTACGGATACGAGTGAGACGGGAGGGTACACGTATGCGTATGCGGGAGGGGAGATGGCGGCGAAGAGTGCTAGTCGTGCTTTGGAGAAGGAGATGGCCACGGGTGGGGGTGCAGGTAGGGGTTGGGGGTCACTACCGGATGTACCTATGGATGGGCAAGCGAGTTTGGATATAAAAGGGGGGTACGGATACTGACAAGGGCATGGACACAGGCGCGGACCGGAGATGCAACAGCTTGTGCGTTCGAATGCAATGTCGACAAATCTTTTACAGCATGAGGAGGTGATGGTCGATGAGCCTGAGCTTGAGTGGCGCTGGAGCCTGCGAATCCATGTCTCAATCTATACCATTTGATACATGATAGCCTTAATTCCGTATCTCTTTATCACCTCGGCCAGACTTGTACACATATGAATAGTGAGAAAGGTAGAGTTGAATTAAACATATTGATTGCCCAACCCCTCCGAATTTCAGTCTACTTGGTAGTATTTCCAAATTTCGTCAGCAAATGCGAAGCTGGTTGGATGAAGTAGAACTCGGGCTTGGGGATAATCCACTTGACTTGCTTTGCAATAGCATCGGTGCTGTGAGTCTTTCTGAAACAAACAAGGCTCACAATTTGTCCAAGCATATCGAGATTCAATTTCACTTTGTTTGCGATGGCATGGCTGACCGTCGCGTCGCCGTTCACCCTATTCTCTCTTCTCGAAACCTTGCCAATATCATGATGAACTCTCTCCTGAAGGACAAACATTGTCTCATCGTCTCTGCATCGGGATTTGACTGGTGGTATCAGGACACCAGAAGGAGTGCTACGTATTGGTGTCCTGCAGCATGAGTGCCCCGTGACTGCATCTGGAGTCTGTGCTTGTGGATTAGGGTATATGCATTCTGCTTCCACTTTGATTCCATGTGGGTATCTTTCTGTAGCTCGTTTTACAGTTTGCCTCGTCATTCTTATTCCTATTCTTTCTGCCGGCGCACATATATTTGACTTAATAGTTCTGATTTTGTCCCTGAGAACCTTTCTCTTGTTCTGAGGGTATGTGTCTTGTTTATTCACTTCTACTTTCCTGACTTACGTCACCGCATACTTACTTTGGATAATACCATATGGTGTAGCCGATGACGCTGGGCGAAATATTAGGTGGCGACTACCAATATATGTACACCACTTCCGCAAGCTAATTCTTCCAACATGGGAATTAACTGCTTCCAAACCTTCATATAAGGAGCGCAGCTGTGGACATTGAAACAAAAATAGATCTATGAGCCAGGGCGGAGGGAAGCTGAAATTTGCGGACTGACCGTAAACCTTGTTGTTTTCCTCCATGAATCGGAAAGGATCCCGGTGTATATCGCAGAAGAATTTGACATTCGGTCTGGGAGATGCAGGTGAGTAGGTGGCCTCAATTTTATACTCAACATGCCAGTACCACCTGTAAGATTGGAGCAACTCGTGCCGATAGAAAAACTAGAACAGGTTAATCGAGAATTAGCAGAAAATCTTCAAAAGGTGGAGGCCATGAAGGTGTCCCGAAATCCAGCAGCAATGCTCTCCAGTCCATATGTTCCAGCGAGCCCATGCTTTAGCTGGAATAGGCTATGGGCTGGGTTGATTAGTTAAAGCGTGACTTTGACCTCGTGGGTTATACACCGCTAATTATATGTCTTCACTTGCAGTGAAACCCATTGAATTTCACTGCAAGGTGAAAATCAAGTTTTCGATAGATTCACGAAATCCATTTATTCACCGAATTAGTGAACATCACAATATTCAATAAGAGGCGAAGAGTAGAATTTGACTGCCCCTGTGAAAGACTGACCTTCCCTGTATCATGGAAAATTTTCTGCAAGTGTGTAAAATCTTATGGAAAACAATTACTTCACCTGGGGCTATTGCCTTCCTTCCGAATTCAAGCACTTGACACCCTGCCGTTGGTAGTGGGCCAACGCTGCCGCGTGGCAGTTACACGTGCCTTGTGTGGTGGCGCCGATGAGTAAGTAGAGTCTGGTGACTCAAAGACCGCCGCCTCCCTGGTTAGTCTAAATTCGAAACAGATTGTAATTTATTATGATGAGAGCTTTAATACATTACCTTGTGTCATCAGTATTATACCATTAATATAAAATTGCCTGTCAAGGATCAGGCACAGAATTCCCCACCTCATAAACTCGGCATTCCATTTCATTCCATGCACTTGTAACTTTTCCCTTCCTAGTATCCCACTGCTATGTCCAGGGTTGTCTCCTTTTACCCTTTTGCTTGTCCCTTTTGCTTGGGCTTTGTTGCGATTCTATTACCCATTGGAGTCAAACTTTCAAGTCATACCTGCATTTCTGCATCCGATTTGCCCTCTAAATTATCAAAACTGCACAATTATTGGCTTATTCATTCACTGCCCTCATTTTCAGCTCTTACTTTGGATCTCTTGCAATTTCAGCTATTGAAAATGCAACCCTGCCCAGCTCCACTAAATCAAGATCCTGGGGTTAGGATATCATCCATATTGTATGTGCAGAGAAAACAATTGAAGTAGGGATCTGCACAGTGAACACTTAGGGTTTGGAAGATATAAAGGAACAAATATAAGTATAGAACAGGATAGACAGGGGATAGGTAGGAAAGGAAGTCGTGGTGTTAACCAGTTTCAAAAATTTCCAAGCTCTAGCAACTACAATGCCTTCATTCAAATAATTATTCAATCACTTGCACTATCCCCTCGACAAATTTGTACACTATAGATAATGTTACCATGTCCATGATTCCCCATGCTTCCACATACCGTTCCATCGTGCGATGCTGCATCCATAAGCTTTACAATGTTCTGGATGCCGAATAGTGTAATCTATCTCCACTGCCGCACAATGTCCCAAGTAGGTATGCAACCAATTTGTACAGATTGAAGGCCAGACCTTTTCCCAAATGTTCTGAAAGTAATCCACACACTCTGTTGTATGATATGATTGTGAGTCTGACAGGAGCATCGGCTTTGTTAATAGGATTACTTCATCCACATCAAGCCTGGAATCAGTATTGGTTGTAGAAGAATCAGAAAATACATCAACCAGGCTATAAACCTCTAGTTATAAAAATGAGTATCAAGTTAGGCTGTCAAGTATACAAAGGCCAACCTTCCTCAGAATCATCAGAGCTGTCCTCCCATGTAGCAGGTTCTAAAGAAGTGTGTTATCAAGTCCAGTGGAGTACAATCTGCTGAAAACAACTTACCTTGCTCAACAACTATCTCACTGCCATATCCCAGCATAAAATAAAATGCTGGCCAACCTTGGGAGTGAACATAGTCATTTGTTTTAGGATCATAGCCTCTGAACTGATGAAAATGTTGTATTGCATTGAGGAGTGTAGGCGAAGGTTCTAAATAAGCCACATTAAGGCTCAGCCTAATAGATGGAATCCCGAGGAGGTTCATTGTTTCTGGTTTCATTTTGACCTTTCCCAAAGGATCAAATGACCAGAATGGGTAACAATCTGGCTGAATTTGGACTGTAAGCTGTCCATGACTCCAGAATTTCTTGACTGGAGGAAGAAAGAGAAAAACATGAGATATGGTGCCATGATGAAGTGTTTGGGGCAGATAATTGACAGTGAATGGAGGGATAGTCACTTGATGCTCTACACCACACCACATCCCTGTAAGTTTTTGTCAGAAACTGAAAGGCTATAACAGCCTGGGAAGCAAAACAACTGTGGGGAAGGTGGAGTCTGTACTGACCAAAACTTGGAAATTCCTGCGCTGCAACCTTCAGTTGATCCAAGATGTAGGGCAATTGAATGATCCAGCTATAGTTAATTTGGGCTGTGGTATGGGTGTAGATTTTGTACAAGAAAGAGCCATGAAAACACCCTTCAAAAAAATCATATGAAACCCTTAATGACAGACACTGAGAACAACCTGAAACAAAGTGGTTAAAGGAGGACCATTACCTATCCCACCCATCTTGAACCCTCCAAATTTGGGGCCAGTAGTTCTCAGGACGACAAAAGATGTCCCAAAATCCTAATATACAATCCTCTTCAAAAGACATGTGCATCTGGCCAACCACTTCTCCAGTGCTTAAATCAACCATTGAACCCAGATGACAGGCTGTAAAAGGATCAACAGAAATATAATTTATAATCTTAGAGGACTGATCTAGAAAGTGGTCAACATTTTCTTCAATGGCATGTTGGAAATATTGTTGAATTGCCTGTGAAGAGTGGAATTGAATTAATGGATGAATGGAATCTTGAAGAGTGACCTCAAGATTTGTATGTTGCACATCAATCCCACTAAAGGAATCAACTGCAGAAATATAGCATGCAGGTCCCCAGCAGAAAGTGCCATTTGAGGGGTCAATCCAAATCTCTGCTCTCAACAAAAATGGGAGGCTGTGGATGCTCTGGCAGTACCTTTGCTTGGCTCTTATCAGAGCATTACAATCTGCGAACTTAATATTTTGTCATCCACCAGGAAGGTTTGGTCATTTTTGAACTCACAAGCTGCCATTTTAGGTAGGTTTGGACTGCATCTGATGCTCTCATCTGTACAAGATTGAATGGAATCAATTCTGAAGTCCACCCTGATTCCAAAGTTCATCAGTACTCTGACATAGTATTTCGAAAAAGCACTTACCTTGGTGAAATATTAGTGACGGCGAGATTGAACGTGTGAAAGCATACAATTGCCAGCTGTTGCCTTCGCTGAAATTTTTAAAGTATCAGTCCACTTCGGCAAGAACAAGGATCAACAATGGAGGCTTCACCGGACACGGGCAAAAGATTCCAAGTCTCTTCTCCATCTCTGATATATATGGTGATGATTTGCCTCTGACTTTATATTACTGTCCTACCTCATGGGCATCATCCCCTTCATATGTAATCGCCATAAATTTTTTTTCTCGTTTCTTTGACGCAAGCTTTATAACTTCGATCTTGACCGATAAACTTTGGGCGCCAGGCTCTCGACGAGCAGTAATACGATTTGCCTGATATGCTAAAAGGTGGTTGAAAACATCCAGCCGTGTGGGTATTCGTTGTAGCACGATCATATCACCCCGACGAACTTCTTTGAACTGTTTATGTCTCATCTCAGTTCTCAGTTAGCAAGAAGATGGTCGAACACGCACATCATCGAGATATGAATGCTGACGATGTCTCTTTTTCTGTACATCCTCGTCGATTTCATCTTCATAGCCAGGATGATTTCTGGGATTCCCTTGGATGATGGTTGGATTACTGTACAGGTTGAAGTTAGAGTGAGATATCGTAAAGTTCTGAGCCTGGTGGAACATTGGGTCCAGTGGAACGTATGCAACAGCGCAGACTACACGAGGCAAGGTGGTGGATCGATGGAAAGACGAAAAGCTGTTCAGCATGTGACAGGTAGCGTATCTATTATAACACATACAGGATTCGCCGGACAGGTGACGGCGGTGTCCAAGATTGAAGGGAGCAGGTGATTCGGTGTGGGACTTGATCATGAGAATATATATCTCTTCGTGTACAGTATGAAATTGTATTTATTATTATCCGTCTTTTAGCCTCAAGTGAAAAGAACGAATTGACGGAGTGAGAGGAACTACTTAGGCTTGAATGAAGACGACTTGATTAGAATCAAAATATCGAGGAAGAACTATAAAATGACAATTCTGGTCAGAAATTCCGTGGAAGACAGCTGATTCAAGGCACTGCAAGGCGGTGTGGACCAAAATAATATCTACAGCTTATTAGCCTATTTATGTCCATAGCTGTGATATGTCAAGACAGGAACGATACGTTCACTGACGGCTTTTAAATAGCCGGATTCCGGCCTGGCAACAGTAAGCGCCCGGGATGATGACCGAACGAAATTTAACCTTTTTCCCCCTTTCCCCCTTTCCCCCTTTCCCCCTTCCTTCCTCCGTGTCGTGTACTGTAACGACGAACGTTGTTGGTGCAGCGCAGTGAAGAGCAGACCTAGAGTTCTCTCTGCTCCGTACAACACTAGTTCAGAGTCGTTAGGTGCTTTCAAAACAGAAAAAAGTCTATTATACTTCCATCTACAGAAAACGGTAAAGACCCAACGATTTTCCGCATCACGTGAGAGTATGTGTCAGCGCTTGATTGACGGAAAATCGGTCGAAGTCCCCTGATTGTCACCTTGTGGGCCTTCGAATTCTGCAACCCCAGGGGTCTACCGCTAAGGCATACAAACTATGCACTGTTAATATATGTAATATGAAGTAGAAAGCACTAAATTTTATCTACAGCTGAGTAATTAACATATTGCCGCCTGTAACACTCGCATGACAGTCCGGCACGTTCAGCTGTTTTACAGACGGCAACTGACCAGAACTGACCGGCAGAGGTAAAAACACTTCTCGGGAAGCAGTTTGCCGAAGAGCAGCTGTGGCCGCCGCTGCCATGGCCACCGTTATTGATGTATTAAGTTAAGGTTCAATCTGGCTCAAAAGTGAAAAATGACTGAACGCTCGAACATAAAAAACTAGGACTTGAAGAATGAACAACAGATTGAGATATCAGATAAGTGTCGTGGAACCCATTCAGAGACCAGCAAATTCTCAGGAGAGTAATTGTCGTGTTATTTTCTTGTTCTATGAACTCTAGATTCAAACAAATTCAAGTGTTTTTCTATTTTGTGTTACAAAGAGTGGCTGTATATCATTTGTAAGCCTTAGCGGTAGACCCCTGGGGTTGCAGAAGGCCTGCAAGGCGACGATGAAGGGACTTACACCGATTTTCCGCAAATTAAGCGCTGGCATTTCCCTCACGTGATGCGGAAAATCGTTGGGTCTTTACCGTTTTCTTCCATCTACAGTAATTTTCAACTCGGTTTTCTCGACGCTCTCTCGCCGTTTACTTGGCTTCAAGTTCTTTCGGATTGCATCCCTCAAGTTGCGACTCTCAGCGTCTCAGCATGCTTTCTCTATTTTTTTCATTTGGTGACCGTCAGCGAATAGGAAAAGGGAAACAAAAGTATCTTTGCGAGCTGAAGAGGTTGCTTAATAAACTAAGGTGAGCCTCGTTCTATTCTCAGATAACTAGGAACTGATATCCTAACTGCCATTCCCTCGCGTTTCGTGGTTATCTTTAGACACGTCAATCTCGAATTAATAATAATCTCTTGACGCCTGAGCCAAACCATGTCAGGAATAGGTACGAATTCATTTATCGTTTCATGTCTCTGTTTCTGACCATAGCTCTGTCCACGTTAGTAGGTTTAACAAGCGATTTGGACCCAAGTACCGACACTTCGCCTGCAGCTGTAAGCGATCCTTCTGGTACGACTGCTACATCTACCACCCCCATCTACTCCGTCAACGACTCCAACTTTGTCCTCTCCCTCCTCCCCCAACGCCGCTACTTCTCCCCCCGGCTCGTCTACCTCCCCCGCATCTACAACGTCCAAATCCAATGCCACTCCAACCGGCAGCTCCAGTGCATCAGGCTCGTCTGCTTCCAGTTCCGCGAGTTCGAGTTCGAGTTCGAGTAGTACCGGCTTCAATGCAGCCAGCGCCACGTCAACGCTGAGCAGCACCCTCACAGCTCTACTCACCACCTCCGTCCAAGCCACCGTTATGACAACCAACGCTGACGGTCAAACGGTCACTACTATCATCACTACCGAATCTGTCCTTTCAGCTGGCTCTGTCGTTACTTCCGCCTCCTCCAACAATAACCCCATCAACTCTTCAGGGTCGAGTTCGAAATCCAACGTAGGGGAGATTGTCGGAGGCGTTTTGGGTGGTGTAGCGGGGTTAGCAATCATTCTCGCTGTGTTATTTTTCGTGCCGAAGAGGCAGAAGAGGAGGAGGGAGCTTGAGGAGGCGTTTGATGGGAATTTCGATCCGGACAGGATTGTCCGTGCTGGTGGTGTAGGCGGGGCTGGGGTGAGAGATAGTTTTACGGATACAAGTGAGACGGGTGGGTACACGTATGCGTATGCGGGAGGGGAGAAAGCCAAGATGAAGAAGGCGGCGAAGAGGGCTAGCCGGGCTTTGGAGAAGGAGATAGCTACGGGTGGGGGTACAGGTTTGAGTGGGGGGACGTTGCCGGATATTTCTGTGGATGGGCAAGCGAGTTTGGATATAAAAGGGGGGTACAGATACAGACATGGACATGGATACGGACGCGGACCGGAGATGCAGCAGCTCGTGCATTTGAACGCGATGTCGACAATTCATTTGCTGGATGAGGAGGGGATGGACAATGAGCCTGAGCTCGAGTGGGCCCTGGAGCCTGCGAATCTGTGTCACAGTCTATTCAGTTTGATTCGTCATAGCCTCAGCTTCTTATCTCTTTATCACCTTGCTCAGACTTGTACACATGTGAATAGTGAGAAAGGTAGAGTTGAATTAAACATATTGATTGCCCAACCCCTCCGAATTTCTGTTTACTTGGTAGTGTTTCCAAATTTCGTCAGCAAATGTGAAGCTGGTTGGATGAAGTAGAACTTGGGCTTGAGGATAATCCACTTGACTTGCTTTGCAATAGCATCAGTGCTGTGAGTATTTCTGAAACACATAAGGCTCACAATTTGTCCAAGCATATTGATATTCGATTTCACTTTGTTTGCAATTACATGGCTGACCGTCGCGTCGCCGTTCACCCTATCCCCTCTTCTCAAAACCTTGCCAATATCATGAAAAAATCTCTCCCGAAGGACAAACATCATCTCATGATCCCTGCATTGGGAATTGACTGGTGGTATCAGGGCACCAGGAGAAGTGCTGAATCCAGGTAATGTAAGCATATTGGTGTCCTGCAGCATGAGTGGCCCGTGACTGAATCTGGAGTCTGTGCTTGTGGATTAGGGTATATGCATTCTGCTTCCACTTTGATTTCATGTGGGTATCTTTCTGTAGCTCGTTTCACATTTTACCTCATCATTCTTATTCCTATTCTTTCTGCAGACGCACATATATTTGACTCGATAGTTCAGACCTTGTCCCTGAGAACCTTTCTCCTGTTCTGAGGGTATGTGTATTGTTTATTCACTTCTACTTACAGTCACCGCATACTTACTTTGGACATTAACATATGGTGTAGCCAACGACGCTGGGCTAAATATTAGACGGCGACTACCAACATATGTACACCGCTTCCGCAAGCTAATCCTTGCAAGATAGGAATTAAATGCTTAAACTCATTAACAGCCCTTCATATAAGGCGCGCAGCCGTGAACATAGCGGCCTGCGACGAGCGCCCAGCATCACCCTGCGCCTCCAAAGTTTCATGGAGAGCATTCAATGCAAAGGCTATGCTGAAGCCTTTCCCTTTCCTTTCCTTACCCTTTCACCTTTTGTCGGTACCGACATTGACCCAGCGTAAACCGTAATGCAGCAAAGACCGAAAACTCAATACTGGCAGCAAAAATACGTACACAAATGACATTGTTTCAATACAACCGTCCTCAATAGTGTGTCCCCAGCACAGAGTGCCATTTGAGGGGTCAATCCAAATCTCCTCTACATCCAAAAATGGAGAGTTGTAGATGCTCTGGCAATACTTTTGTTTGGCTATTATCAGTGCTTAGCATCTGCCGACTTAATTTTTTTGTCATCCGCCAGGGAAGGTTTAGTAATTTTTGAACTCACAAACTGCCAGTGTATGTGGTTTTGGACTACATCTGACGCTCTCATCCATACACAATTGAATGGAATGAATTCTGAAGTTTATCCATATCATCAGTATTTCAACATAGCATTTATAAAAGGCACTTACCTTGGTCAAATATCAGCGACAGTGAGATGGAGCGTGTGAAAGCATACAATTGCCAGCTATTGGCCTCACTGTAATTTTGAAAATATCAATCCGCTTCGGCAACAACAAGGATCGAAAGCCAAGGCCTCACCGGGCATTGGCAAAACTTTCCAAGGCACTTTTCCATTTCTGACATATATGGTGATGATTTGCTTCTGACTTATACTACTGCCGTACCTCGTGAGCCTCATCCCCTTCGTATGTAATCACCATTAATTTCTGTTCTTGTTTCTTTGACCGAGCTTTACAACTTCAATATTTACCAACGAATTGGGCCTGTCGTGTTTCCAACGAGTAGTATTATGATTTGCATGGGAGATCGAGACTCGTTTGAGAGAATCCCGTCGTGAAGATATCGCTGTAGCACATTATATCCCCCCGACGAACTTTCTTAAACTGATCATGATTTGTCTCAGTCCTCAGCCAGTAAGAAGAGAGTCGAACACGCACATCATCGAGATATAAACGCTGACGACGTCTCTTTTTCCGTACATCCTTATCTATTTCATTTTCATAGCCATGACAATTTCTGGGATACTGTTGGATGACGGTTTGATTACCATAGACTACGTTGAAATCGGAGGGAGATATTGTAAAGTTTTGAGCCTGGTGGAACATTGGGTCGAGCGGAACTCATGCAACAGCGCAGACTACACAAGGAAAGGTGGTGGATGGACGAAAAGCTGTTCAGCATGTGACAGGTATTGTATTTATTATAGCACATATAATACAGGATTCGCCGGAGAGGCAACGGCGATGTCAAAGATTGAAGGGAGCAGGTGACTCGAGGTGTGACTTGATCATGAGAATATATATCTATGAAATTATATTTATTATTATTCGTTTTTTCAGCCTCGGGTGAAATGAATGAACCTACGGAATGAGAGAGAAATTAATTAGACTTGAATGAAGACGCCTTAATCACAATCAAAATATTGAAGAGGAAGTCTAAAACGACAGATCCTAGTCAGAAACTCTGTGTAAGACAGCTGATTCAATGCGCTGCAAGGAGGTGTTGACCAAAATAATATCTACAGCTTATTAGCCTGGTGTCGAGGTTGACTATAGAAAGCTTTGGTCCTCCTTCCTCCTGATCAGGGTTGAAGTAGGCAAACTTGTGCTCGTTGTCCTCGGCATTGAAAATTCTAGCCAAACGGGAATATCCCGAAGGATACCAATCAACTTTGTGCCCTAATTGACGAATTACACGGATTTGTTGAGCTGCCCAAATGCTTCTGCCGTTGTCATCCTTGGGATACGAGAGCTCAAACTCGGCGGGGGAAAGTTATTTAATGTTACGGAATGTGGGATTATCATTCACTGTGTTGTTATTGGGTATGGCAGGTGCAAGACCTTTCTCAAAGGTTAAATTCTTGGTGGATACATATACAAGTTCACCTTCCTTAAAGGGCTCATATCGACGTTTGCGATTAGCTTACCGAGTTTGCTGCTTCCAAGATAATGTCACGTGGCAGGTTCAATCATGTGAGCGGCTCGCGCCCCGCATTGGCGGCAGCGGGTTTTCCTGGTAAAGGAGCGGAACGATAGTCCAGCTCGCGCTGAGCCGCGGTGGGGTTGAAAATACAAATTTCCATTGCTCTGTGAAATGTTAATGGAAACAATAAATGTCCAGACCTCTTCGAAAATGTAAAATTCATAAGACAATAGATATTCAACACTTCTCAATTTGTCAGAAGAAATTAAATTCTAATTGTTGTTCCCAGCAAAGGAAGCCTGAACATTCTGGTGAGGCAAAATTGCTCCTTTCTTAGCCTCACTGGAATTTCTGTATTCGCTAGTCCCTTGAACTCATTGTCTTCCTTTAGCCCCTGAAATTAACTCTTTCCCTACTATCTTCACCCCAGGTGAAAATACTTAATTTGCGGTGTGTATATCACAGCTATTATCAATGCGTCGATGAGCTGTGGATTCCTTGCAGTGCATAGAACAGAATTTCTGACCAGTTATTCTTTTTACCCGAGACTGAAAAAATACACTCCCTGAGCTGTGGATTGCTTGCAGCATATAAAATCATCTGTCTTCCACGGAATTTCTGACCAGTCATCCATTTTACCCGAGGGTGAAAAAACACTATACTTGCCACTTGCCGAACAGTTTTTCATCCTTCCATTGATCCACCACCTTGCCTTGCGTAGTCTGCGCTGCTGTATACGTTCCGCTGGACCCAATGTTCCACCAGGCTCAAAATGTTACAATATTTCCCTCTCATTTCAATGTGGTGCATGGTAATCAAACCATCATCCACCGGTATCCCAGATCTCGTCATGCCTATGAAGATGAGATAGACACGGGAGTACGGAAAAAGAGACGTCGTCAACTTTCATATCTTGATGATGTGCGTATTCGACTCTCTGCTCGTTTGCTGAGAACTGACACGAGACATGAACAGTTCAAAGAAGTTCGCCGGGGTGATATGATTGTGCTACAACAAATAGCCACAAACCGACTTTCAGTGCATCAAGCAAATCATATTACTGCTCATCGAGAGCCTGGTTCCCCAAGATTGTCAGTCAAGATTGAGGTTGTGAAGCTTGCGTCAAAGAAGCGAGAAAAGAAATTTATGGCGATTACATATGAAGGGGATGATGCCCACGAGGTGCGACAGTAATATAAAGTCAGAAGCATATCATTACCATATATATCAGAGATGGAGAACTGACTTGGAATCATTTGCCCATGTCCGGTGAGGCCTCCATCATCAATACTCATTGTTGCCAAAGCCCATTCATATTCTGAGAACAGCGAGGCCAATAGCTGGCAATTGTATGCTTTCACACGTTCAATCTCGCCGTCACTAATATTTCACCAAGGTAAGCTCTTTTCAGAAATGCTATGTCAGAGTACTGATGAACCTCGATGGACTTCAGAATTCATTCCATTCAGTGTTGCATGGATGAGAGCATCAGATGTAGCCCAAAACTACATAAAATGGCGGCTTGTGAGTTCAAAAATTACTAAATCTTCCCTGGTGGATGACAAAAAGTTAAGTTGGCAGATGTTAATGCACTAATGATAGCCAAGCAAAGGTATTGCCAGAGTATCCACAACTCCTCATTTTTGCTTGTAGAGGAGATTTGGATTGACCCCTCAAATGGCACTTTCTGCTGGGGACCTCTATGTCATATTTATCCAGATGTTCCCTTTAATGGGATTGACTTGAGCTACTGGGTCAATCCTGAAGATTCTATTCCTCCGTTGATTCAATTCCATTCATCGCAGGCAATTCAACAATATTTCCAACATGCCATTGAAGAAAATGTCGATGACTTTCTATACCTGTCTGTTGGCTTTGCAAATTACATTTCTGTTGATCCTTTTACAGGCTGTCATCTGGGTTCAATGGTTGATCCAAGCACTAGAGAAGTGGTTGGCAAGATGCCCATGTCTTCTGAAGGGGATTTTATCTCAGGATCTTGGCACATCTTTGACAGTCCTGACAACTATTGCCCCCAAATTAGGAGATTTCAAGATGGGTGGGACAGGTAATAGTCCTCCTTTAACCACTTTATTGCAAGTCATTCTCAGTGATTGTGATTAAGGGTTTCATATGATTTTTTTGAAGGGTGTTTTCATGGCCCTTCCTCTTACAAAATCTACACCCATACTGCGGCCCAAATTAATTATAGCTGGATGGTCCAATTGCCCTACATCTTAGATCAACTGAAAATTGCAGAGCTGGAATTTTCAAATTTTAGTAAGTGCAGACCCCACCTTCCCAACAGTTGTTTTGCCTCCAAGACTGTTATAGTCTATCAGTTCCTGACCAGGACTTACAGGGATGATATGTGATTTACGACACCAAGTGACTATTCCCCCATTTCCTGTAAATTATCTGCCCCAGACACTTCATCATGGCACTATATCTCAAGCTTTTCTCTTTCTTCCACCAGTTGAGAAAGTCTGGAGTCATGGGCTGCTGACAGTTCAAATTAAACCAGATTGTTCCCCATTTTGGTCATTTGATCCCTTTGGCAAAGTTAAAATGAAATCAGAAACAATGAACCTTCTTGGGATTCC
>KN834802.1:194127-263971 GCA_000827265.1 Collybiopsis luxurians FD-317 M1 | reverse complement strand
ATTTGGCTGCAAATTCTTGCAGATTTGAGCTTCAAAATAAATCACATGATGTGCTCACCGTGAACTGTCTACAATCAAAAAAATTTCCTCATGGTCAAAACATGTTCATTAGTATTATAACTCATTGTATAAACACTATATATATGTTTATAGGTCTTGTACTATACTAATATACTATACTATACTTGAGTATATTAACTTAATACAAAGCTTATACTAGTATATTATAGTATAAGATAATGTATTGTAAGTTGTTAACTAACAAGAATTCACAGTCACTATAATACAATATACAATATCCAAAATATAGTACTAAAACTACTTCAGTATAAGAGATTAAGATAAGAGTAATACCTACAGTACAACAAGAGGTAGAGTGAGTATAAGAAGAGACCAAAGAATATTATAATTTTGTGTTCATATTGTGAGGCCCTCGGGATGCCTCAGAGATACCCAGGGCTCTCCAGAGAAGCTCAGGGAAGCACAGGGAAATTCAGGCTACCTTGAAAAAACTGAGTTTCCAAAGAATTGGGGGGGTGTCTCTTGGCACCCTCAATGCCCCCAGGATACCCAGGCCACCCAGGCACCCTAGACACCCTCAAACTTCTTCAAGTTAGTTTATAGGTGCCAAGGCTTTAGAGTATTTTTCCAGATGAACTGAAAGGCTATACCAGCCTTGGAAGCAAAACAACTATTGAGAAGGTGGGGGCTGTACTTACTGAAACTTGAACATTCCAGGTCTGCAATCTTCAGTTGATCCAAGATGTAAGGCAATTGAACCATCCAGCCATGGCAAACTTGGTCCCTGATCCTGGTATGGATCTGGTTAATGGAAGGGCCATGGAAATACCCTTCAAGAAAATTACAGGGGGGTATGGCCGCAAGCGGCAAGGGCTGAACCTTTTGATGCTGTGATGATCTTTATTACTCATGCAATCTACAATGTAGTTAGAGACTGTAATGATTCTACATACATAACAAACTAAGTACTAGAAGTTGAGGCTGCAGTCTTGAGCTTTTTTGATGGACTAGGCTCTGCATGGTTGTCATCCTCAGGAGTCAAGTCTATGAATGTTGCTTTCCTCTTCTGAACCTGTTTAGATGGACTCTGAGCAATTTCAAGCTCCTTCTGTATTCAATAAATGTCAGCATTCAAGGAGACAATGATAGTCCATATCAATACAATATCTTGCCAAGGACTTTAATTGCAGTGAGGTGGAACTCCCAACTTAATTGGTCATTATGTACCTAGGCCTGTGCAGACAGTCAGTCAGTAGTGTCAAATATTTCAAGTTAGAGACTACATACTCTTGGTGCAATGATTACCTGGAAAACTGCATGGCTTCTGAGATGATGGACATCATGGAAGGACATTGGTACTTTCTCCTTATTGCATTGATCAACTACTAGTACCTCGGGTACTCTATTATAATGAAAGTCATGCTTAGCAATATGTGTGTTTGTCCCAGACAAATCAAAGTATTTAGATGCTCGTCCCTCCTTTCATTCAAAGTCAGCAATCTGGAATAATCATTGTTCATTTACTCACATCTGAAAAAATACTTTTGTCCCAAAGAGCCTAGGTTGGCCTAAGGACACCCCCCCAATCCTAGGCAACCTCAGGCTATTCTAAGGCAGCCTGGGATCCCCAGGGACACTGAGGTCAGCTCAGGCTGCTTCCAGGGAACCTCAAGTCTTCCAAGTTGCCTGAGGTTGCCTAGGACTGGGGGGGTGTCCTTAGGCCAGCCTGGGCACTCTGGGACAAAAGTATTTTTTCAGATGCACATTGTGATTGTTTACAACAACAGATCATTTCACAAAGAGAAACATTTTGTTACCTGGCCCATATTTACAATTTTTGAACTCTTTCTTCGGTGTATTCGTGGCATAGGCCTAAGAAACAAATTAAGTCATAACCGATACAAAGAAAAAAAGGCCCTGCAAATCAAATGTTTTTTTCAGCTGCTTCAAATGCAGAAATGATAAAACTGCAAGCAGTAGCATCAATGGGTTGACCTGAGACTGAAAACTCAAAAGGGCAAAGTTTTCCATCAAAGTTGCTATCCCAACTAGATGGTTTTGATGAGATATGTCTGTTGGCATGCATGGTCAGCTTGCTCACAGCAGATTTTCCCAGATTTTTCCATCATGCTTGACTACTCTTTTCCACTGCCATTTATTTCTCTCAACCTGAAAAGGCTGAATACTAATTCTAGGTGGGGAAAGGAGCTCATCCTTCCACTGAGGCAGGACAAGATTTTCTTCTGGGCCACTTTTTCATGCATAATTTGACCAGGGACAGATTGCAACTGAGAATTCAATCCGATTGTCTCTGACAGAAAATAATGAATTGTTATCAAATAGACGAACACACAATTACTTTAGCTGGAGGTAATAGCCTTCATCTTCACCCAAAACAATGGAAGCTCTGTTGAGAATGATTGCTGGTGAGTGTCCTTCCAGTTGATCTTCATTAGTTCCAACAAGGGAAGTCTGAGCCAAAAGCAAAGACAGATGTTTCTTGTTCAAAGATGAGAGTATGTCTTCAATGGAGTCAATAGGAAGAACAGGATCAGAATCAGAGTCAGACATCTTGAAGTGGGGGTGAGTTGCAAATGGATAAAAACATCTCCTGTCTTATATCTTAGGCTGCTTGCCTTATTGGGAATGCTGATAATACCAGGACAGCAAATCTTTTGCTCTCTGCAGGGTGGTCAAACTCAGATTCTCTGTTCGTTCCATCTCTACATGTAGTTCTTGTGAGATGTGATTCTGTATTTTTTGCAAACCAAATGATGATAAAATAGAAAGACCCTTAAGAGAATGAACATGTGAAAACATAACATATGCACTTTGAATGGATCAGCAACTTGCTAAGTCTATGCAAACAACATCAAGTGACTGTCCCTGTGAGTTATGTGCTGTAAAAGCAAATGCCGGTATCAATGGAAGTTGTTCCCTTGTGGCACTGTATATGCGCTCAGAATTTGGCAGGGAAAACTTAAATGACTGGCAGGTTAGTTTCAGCAGAATCTGATTAGGATGACTAGGATCTTTCCTCCTTTGTATCCCAGAAAGTTGACCAAAGCGGAGACAGCAAACTGTCAGTTTCTCTCCTTCTTGAATGTTATGGACACTAGGGTCCCTAAACTTCCCTTTGACAGCCCAAGTTCTGTTGCAATATTCTCCATCCCAAAGACTGGCATCCCCGGAATATACAGAACTCTACCACCTAGATTGTGAGCACCTTCCACTGCCAAACCCTGAATCTCTTTCTTATTTTTGCCCCTTCCATGCCAATCCTTTGAGAAATGAATATGAAATTCTTGTGAAGTAGCCTGAGCAAATGCCTTAGTACACTCAAAATTATGTGCATCTCAGGCAGCATTTGTATAGGTGATCAATGGACAAGCCTGTCTAGAGTTTGTTATCCATTGTCTAATGTCTACAAGTGCTCTAGTCTCTGGTGAGCATTTGTCATTTGTCAAAACATATTGATCCAGGGTTGCCTTATCTGCTTCGGTACATGTGCCAACACGAAGTCTGCCAAGAATATCTATTAATAGATTATCACCTTTTGCCTCATAATTTCTGTCAAAATCACAACATCATTGACTTGATGCCATGCTTGAATGCCCTTCACTTTGTATTGAGTGCTTTCATTTAGGGCATTCAAATTGTTAGAGCGGAAGCAGTTCACAAGGTCAGAATCAAACAAAGGTGAAGAACCTGGGGGTGGTAGCTGAGATGGATCTCCATGGGTAATGAAGTTCAGTTTTCTGAATGGATGTTCAGTGATTCCATTAACCAATGAGCAGTACTCAGATAGTAGACTCATATCTTTTGGGTCCATAAAATAAATTTCATCAACTACTAGTGTTTTGAGAGGCCCAAGATGCCATTCCAATTCACATTGGATCTTCTGCCCACCCAATGTATAGTAGCATGCATACTTTCTCACTTTACCTGCAGTGCAACTTCGGCATGAATTGTGCATCCACCAATATCACTAGCCACAACCCCAGTTGGAGCAGTAAGACAAAATGCATGAATACAGCCAAGTTCTTGGTGGAACTCTGACCAGGCCTCGAAGATTTGAGACTTACCAGTCCCCCCTGGTCCTGTCACTAGCATTTGTAAAGAAAGAATGTTAATCAGCAGTGTTTCAATCTGTCGGCCAACATTCTCTGCCAATAGCAGAAAAGCCACAGTTTGATAATCATTCAATCTATGCTTTTGAATTAGAGCAATAGCTAGTTTTTGATACAACTCCAATGCATTCCAATCGTTGACAGATGATTAACTGAATTTCAAAAATAGTTGTTTGGCATGCTCAATTTCAAAAGTCATATTTGTTGAGAAGGGCTGGGGAATAACAGTAGAAACATGATGGTAACATTGCTGTTTGATTGCATCTTGAACTTGTAAAGCATTTTCTAAATATTTAAAAATTTGAAATTCCTTCTCCTTTAAAATTTCCTTCATTGAATATTCAGCAGCTTCATAGTTGGCAAATGTTACACAGGCAACTCAATTACAGAATTGATCCTTAATGGCAGGATCAACATCATTGAACTTATAGAGTCCACTGGAGACAGTGGCGTCAAGGATGTTTGTCACTTCCAGGGGCATGTTGTCAATATCAAGTCCTTCAAATTCACAGAAATCAGGCTCACTCTGCATTGCATTCTCCCAGGCAGGGTCATATTAATCCGATTCATTGTCTTCACTGGAGCAATCTGAATATGGTAATGACTTGAATAATTCAGCTATTCATTTTTGCCTCATAGCTGCATAGTCAAAGTTGGCATCCTTGCTCTGGGGTAACAGCTGCATGTTTTCCATTACCCTGATGCTAGATTTTTTAATTGATTTGGATGACTTCCAATCATTGAATGCTTGAATCAAAGATATATCCTTCAGTTTAAGCAATTCTGATTCATTATTTGACCAAGGCTTGAGTAATGCAAGCATTGCCAGAGCATGTTTCTCCTGCTGGTCCTTTTGATCATTTCTGGGAATTGAATGTCCAGTGAGGACTGGAACATGAGGTAACTCATCACTTGTTATCTTTTTCAAGCAGTATGTCAAGTATTGAGGGTGGCTGGGCTTAAATCAGAGAAATTTTTTGCATTGAATTTTGGACTTTGGTAATTCCTGCTTGGCATACATCCACATTTGATCCCAGGCAGAGATATCTTTTAACTCATCTGGACGTAAGAATATGTCATTAAAGAGCAAGTTACAACTCTTAGACCAGCATTCAGTGGGTAAGGATTTGAAATACAGTTGAAGGTAAATTAGTGTGTCGTCTTCATCAGGGTTAAGTTCTTCTTGAAGAGGAATGCTCTCATCATTCATATTGTCACTGGGATCATAATGATTGTCAGAGATATTTGACAATGAAGTTGAAACACATTACGGTCAATCTGTCTCAGCATTCCTGACCAGGAAAATCTAACATATGCTCTGTTTGTATAGCAGTTTGGGGTACTGATTAACTTACTTGTCATCTGCTTTCCAGATAATTCTTACTTTCCTATAAGTTTATTGACAGTTTTAATTAAAAGCTGCCGACTGTATTCATGAGCATCCAGATTACTGTCAATATCCATAGGAGGGTTCTCTGAAAATGCTTTAATGGCAGCACAAAGAGCCGAAAAAACAAGGGCTGTATCTAAAGTGAACTAAATTGTATAGTTTCTCATGTACTGAAACATTGCCATTGCTACAGTGCCAGAACCAATTGGTTTTGCATCCATATTACATTGTACACTCACAATAATGAGAGGACTATGACCATGTACAAAACCATCATTACATCCCAGGACTACATAACCATCTTCATCAAAACAAGTGGTTTGGTTTGTTGGTCTTGGAAGCTGGAAGCGACAATCTTTATTGTCATCCCAAAGGGCTTGCACATTTTTTGGAAGGTGCTTAAAGCAAGTTTTGTTGTGTTGATGGATCAAACCTGTGTTATCTAGAATGTCACACAAATATTGGTTAAATTTGAATTGAAAATCAGGGTCAGATGGATTCACAGGATGACTCATAACTGGTTGTTGTTTATACATACTATTTTTATGGATATATTCATGGGTCCCTTCAGGAAGATTTTATGAGAATGCATTATCATACCAGTCCATCAATTTCTGTGTCCAAGCAGGATCTGTATCACATCGTTGTTTAATATCCAGTGGTGAAAGTCTTTGTTTCAACCAAATAAGCAAGTATAGATGGAGGGACCCTCGATCTTGAGCCTCAACAACACATAGTAAACAGAAACTTTACCAAAGACTCCTTTTCCATTTGCTCTCTTGGTACTGAATAGAATATCAAGCAGTATTGTAACAGATTTGTGAAAGAATTCTGCACCAGCAACTGGATTTTATGCAATCAATGTTGAATGTTCCATACTTTCAGCATCAGGGTGCAAATCATGAAAAAACCTGTCAAGATCAATGTCAAAAAGACATGGGGCAACCCATCACAGCTGACAATTGAAAACATGTCCTGTCGCACATTTTGAACCTCACTCATTGAACCAGGAACATGCTCAGCCTCATAGTTGACATACCGGATTAGAGTTGATGCGGCCTTTTCACCTTCAGTCTCTGGACATGCAAAGGGATTTCTCTTGAGCTTCTCTGTGAATGTTTCAACAGTAGAACTTGAGATCTTATTAAGTAATGCATTAACTCGAGGAAACCAAGACTTTTTTACAGCAAGTTTTGCATTGAATGAAGTTTCCCAGTGTTGATGAATATTTCCGACAACCAAATGAGCAACATGCATCTTGAAGCCAATTTCTCGGAATCCAACTGAACCATTAGAGCAGACATCATTGCAAACAGGGGTGGAGATGTTAGCATGAAGAAACAAAAATGGAAAGGACATACCGTTGACAATATATCCATCCTGACATGATGCACAGAGTTGGATGTATGACTAGCATGCAAGTGAGTTGAGGAGGTAGACAAAGTAGTCTAGTATATAGTTACTGTTAGTGAGCACAAAAAGACAAGGAATGGAAGAGAGGGCGTACCATGGATAATGTATCCTTGAGAGTCTGTTGCACAGAGGCAGAGGGTTTTTTGTATTCCATGAAGAAAACATGAGATGAAGAAAGGAAAGGGAGAATGCATATGGAATTTAAGCAGAGTGGTAAGCACCCCGAAACACGGCAAATCTGAAACAAACTGAACAATCAAGCTCCGAGGAAGACATGAATAAGGATGGCCGAAGGGCAGGGGGATATATAAGGAAAAGATCACCAAATGGAGATGTGGCATGGCGGAACATTTGGGTACAGAGGGCAAACCTAAAGGTTCGGCAATTATATGAAACCCTGAACTACAAACACTGAGAAAAACCTGCCATAAACTATATAATGAGGACCATTACCTGTCCCACCCATCTTGAACTGTCCAAATTTGGGGCCAATAGTTCTCAGGACTATCAATGATGCACCAATTTCTTGACATAAAATTCCCTTCAGAAGACATGGGCATCTGGCCAACCACTTCTCCAGTGCTTGAATCAACCATTGAACCCAGATGAAAAGCTGTAAAAGGATTAACAGAAATAGAACTTGCAATTCTGGAGGACAGCTTTAGAAAGTCATTGACATTTTCTTCAATGGCATGTTAGAAATATTGTTGAACTGCTTGTGAGGAATGGAATTGAATCAATGGAGAAATGAAATCTTGAGGATTGACCCCAGGATTTGCATATTGCATGTCAAGCTCACCAAAGGGAAAATCTGCATAAATATGACATGGAGGTCCCCAGCAGAAAGTGCCATTTGAGGGGTCAATCCAAATCTCCTTTCCAAACAAAATGGGAGGCTGTGGATGCTCTAGCAGTATCCTTGCTTGGCTATTATCAATGCATTAGAATCTGCCAACTTCATTTTTTGTCATCTACCAGGAAGGTTTGATCATTTTTGAACTCAGAAGCTGCCATCTTAGGTAGGTTTGAACTACATCTGATGCTCTCATCTGTACAAGATTGAATGGAATCAATTCTGAAGTCCACCCAGATTCTAAGTTCATCAGTACTCTGACATAGCATTTCTAAAAAGCACTTACCTTGGTGAAATATTAGTGACAGCGAGATTGAACGTGTGAAAGCATACAAGTGCCAGCTGTTGCCTTGGGTCAAATTTTTAAAGTATCAGTCCACTTCGGCCAGAACATGGATCAGCAACACGGAGATGGGCAAAAGATTCCAAGTCTGTTCTCCATCTCTGATTTATATGGTGATGATTTGCCTCTGACTTTATATTACTGTCCTACCTCATGAGCATCATCCCCTTCATATGTAATCGCCATGAATTTTTTTTTTCTCGCTTCCTTGACGCAAGCTTTAAAATTTCGATTTTGAACGATGACTCGGTCGTGCCGTGTTTCCAACGAGTTGTAATATAATTTGCCTGGGACATTGAGACTCGGCTAAGAAAATCCAGCCGTGAGGATATCCGCTGTAGCACACTCATATCACCCAGACGAAGTTCCTTGAACTGTTCATGAATTGTCTGAGTCCCCAAGATTATGGTTCGAGGGAAAGACGAAAGCTGTTCTGCATGTGACAGGTTACGAGTGCATGGAATGAAATGAAATGCCGAGTTTTAGAGGTGGTGAATTCCGTGCCTGATCCTTAACAGGCAACTTTATGTTATTCTCATAGGGGAAATAAGTAAATACTGCGCACTTCCATCATTGTAATTGCGTCACAATTCAGTTAACTTGTCAGAAGACCTAATCACGAGTGCCATGGAATGGAGTGGAATGCCGAATTTCTGCTCTAGCCTGATCCAAGGCAGGCAATTTTGAATTGATCTAATTTTTGCAATTTATACAATTTGGTTAGTTTTCATTACTTACATTGATCTGCGAGGCATGTAATTTGTTCCAATTACTGAAAAGGGCACGAGTCCCGCCACGCGTTAGCGTTGGCCCACTTTGCGTCAAGTATGGTATTTATTATAACACATACAGGATTCGCCGGATAGGCTACGGCGATGTCCAAGATTGAAGGGAGCAGGTGACTCGTTGTGGGACTTGATCATGAGAATATATATTTCTTCGTGTACAGTATCAAATTCCATTTATTATTGTTCGTCCTTCCAGTCTTGGGTGAAATGAATGAACGAAATTCCGGAGTGCTTAGGGTAGGGCGAGTATGATTTTGGGATGTGAATAACATGTATATTAACATTGGTATCCTCAACAGCTATATCAACATCCTATTAACATGTTATTAACATTCTACCGTGTAAAATTATTTCTACGGCAACGATATGCATTTCGTTGTCTCCCAGGCTGTACGTTTACTGGCGGCTTGAAATAGCCGGATTCCGGCCTAGCGACGTTGAGCGCCCGGAAAGGATGACCGAATGAAATTTAACCTTTTTCCACCTTTCCTCCTTCCTTCCTCCGTGTCGTGTACGGTGGCGACGGACGTTGTTGGCTCAGCGCAGTGACTAGCAGACCTAGATTTCTCTCTGCTCCGTACGACGCTGTTTCAGAGCGGTTGATTGCATTCAAACAGAAAAAGAAAAATCTATTATATTTCCATCTACAGTAATCCTTGAATTCGGTCTCCTCGACGCTCTCTCGCTCTTTCTTCGTTCTTTTGTGCAGCTTTATTTCCAGGCCTCTAGTCTGCTTCTTCCACCTCTCGGCTCTGCTCCACTTTCATCTTATTTGGTCGATATACGAAACGATCAGGCCAAAAGGAAACAAAAGTGCCGTTCGTCAATACCACGCAAAAGCTGTTGTTTAATAGACAAAGGTGAGCCTCATTCTATTCATTAGATAACTAGGAACTGATATCCCAACCGCCATTCCTTCGCGTTTCCTGGTTATCTTTAGATTCTCGACACGTCAATCTCTAATTAAAAATAATCTGTTGACGCCTCAGCCAAACTATGTCTGGAATAGGTGCGAATTCCTTTATCGTCTCATGTCGCTTCTGTCTCTGACAACTTTTTCACCCCCAGCAGATTTGACTAGTAATTTGGATCCTCCGAGTACCGACACTACGCTAGCAGCTGTCAGCGATTCTTCTAGTACGACTGCTACCCCCACCTCCCCCTCTATTCCCTCAACGACTCCACCTTCGTCCTCTCCCTCCTCCCTCAACGCTGCTACTTCTCCTACCGCCTCGTCTTCCTCTCCCGCATCCACCACATCCAAATCCAATGCCACTCCAATCGGCAGCTCGAGTTCATCAGGCTCGTCGGCCTCCAGTTCCGCGAGTTCGAGTTCAAGTAGTACGGGTTCTGGTGCAGCCAGCGCCACGTCAACCCTAAGCAGCACCCTCACTGCACCCCTCACTACCTCTGTCCCAGCCACCATCATGACGACCAACGCCGACGGCCAAAGCGTCACCACCGTCATCACTACCGAATCTGTCCTATCCGCTGGCTCTGTCGTTACTTCCGCCGCCTCGAACAATAACACCGTCAACTCGTCGGGGTCGAGCTCGAAATCGAACGTAGGGGAGATCGTCGGAGGCGTTTTGGGTGGTGTAGCGGGGTTAGCAATTATTCTCGCTGTGCTGTTTTTCGTGTGGAAGAGACAGAAGAGGAGGAGGGAGCTCGAGGAGGCTTTCGATGGGAACTTTGATCCGGACAGGATCGTTCGCGCTGGTGGTGTAGGCGGGGGTGGGGTGAGGGATAGTTATACGGATACGAGTGAGACGGGTGGGTATTCGTATGCGTATGCGGGAGGGGAAAAGGCGAAAATGAAAAAAGCGGCGAAGAGGGCTAGTCGGGCTTTGGAGAAGGAGATAGCTGCGGGTGGGGGTGCAGGTTTGAGTGGGGGGACGTTGCCGGATATTCCTGTGGATGGGCAAGGGAGCTTGGATATTGAAGGGGGCTATGGATACGGACAAGGACCGGAGATGCGCCAGCTTATGCATTCCAATGCGACGTCAAAGCATAATCTCTTGGATGAGGAGGGGATGGATGATGAGCCTGGTAGTCCGAGTGCAAGTCCGAGTTTGAGTCCTAGGCATAGTCCCGCTCCGAGTCGGCATAGTGCATATTTGGATCGGATGTCGTTGGGTGGGGGTGGTGGTGGGACTGGGACTGGGACGCCGGTGTCGAGTCCGGGACCGTATAGTTCTTCGTTTCCTTTGTTGGGGTCTGCGGAGGAGGAGGGGATGGGGATGGGGATGGGAGGTATGGGGAGAACGTCGAATGGTCGTCCACCGTCTGTGACGATGTCTGCGTCTATGTCCGGTCACGGGCATGGGCACGGACCTGGACCTGGACCTGGAGCAGGGTACGGATATGGATACGGAAGACCGCCTTCATTCCATGGGTACAGCGCTAATCCCCCTACCAATCCCCCTACTAATGTATACGGCGGTATGGGTATGGGTTCACCTTCCCCACCCGGTTCTCCTCCGCCGCCGCCGTCTTCGTATAACCTTCCTGGTGGACCTGGATCTGGGCCTGGGCCTAGACGATCCCCTTCGCCTGGAGCCTCCGCTGCGTATACTGCGTATCCTGGATATGGAAGAAGGCTGTCTAGTGGGGTATTGCCTTTGGACACAGGAACTGCTGGGACTGGGGATGCGGGTTTGAGCGCAAAGAAGGTTTCTGCGTCGTCTACGTTGGCGCTGTGATGACTTCTGGGCTTAAACCGTCTACGGAATCTGACGTTAATTTGGGTCGTATCATAACTGCCTTGTGGATTTCTTCGGTCTTCACTCCTTGAACTCGGTTTTTCCTGCTCGTATTTGATGTTCTTTTTCTTGGTTCGAGATACTTCGTACTCGACACTCCCTCACTCTCGCACGCATCTCTCATTTCTCGGACATACACATTGCAATTTTTTTTTTATGGACGTTACTTCCTACCTCTTTTTTTTTTTGTTTTCCTGTTCTTGGACTTTGCATGCATCTTGCCACTTCTTTGAGGGATATTTGAGGTATTTTGGGGATACTTCGCACGTACTCTGATTTTACTTTTTGTTCTTTACCTATTAGTCGCACAGTTACTTGCGTTTCTTTCTATTTCGGCCTTTGTTTCTTCCTTTATTTCCTTTTTCTTGTTTGGGTATGGTACGTGCGGGTTTTTCCTTGTTCGCTCGGAACGGCCCTACGTACCCCCTCTGCGTTCGTTACCCAACGATTTTGTGTTTTGCGGATGTTATTTGTTCTTCTTTTCGTTATTGTCTTCGTCTCCGTCACTGTGACGCCGACGTTCTGAACATTAATCCGTATTCCCCCCTCATTTCATTCATCTACTTAACCAAACGAAGACACTAAAAATTACTCGTTATAATCGTAGTACGTTACTACTACTACTCGATAGATTCATACAACCATCGTTGTTGAACCCTAGATCAGATAACTCGCAAAATATCCTTGTGTATTACTTATTTGACTTGGTGAAGGGTGAGAGGTGAAGGTGAAGAGCGAGAGGTGAATGATATAAAAGATCAAGTTGAAGGTAAGGTAAGGGTTTTGGGGATTGGATTCTGTAAGTACAGCATGACCAACGTACTTGTGCATGTTGAGTGCGCTGTACCACAGGGCGGGGAGGCCTGCCCCTGGTTAATGAGTCGCTTCTTTGTGAAGTGTGGAGATGGGTGTACCACTTGGCCCTCTGAGTAGGAGACGAAAGAGCCAGAGTGAGAGGGAGGGAAAAAGAGAAGGATGGCTATGGAGGAGTGCACTAACGAATATAATATTTCCCCTATAGCCTGCGACCGCGGTATGATTTCTGGTGGGAAGCTGAGGTGGGTTTACGACTCATGGCTAGGAGACCGGGGAGCTAGAATGATAGGGAGGGGAGGAGAAAAGAGACGAGTGGCTCTGGAAGAGTATACCTACGAGTCGCTTTGCCCCGGAGCAATTTGCCAAATACGACGATATGACATCCGTCCGGTGATAACGTTATCGCTGATAACCTGTTCGCAGACGACGTGATATTGAGTTTTTAAAGTAGATTCGGCGGTACAGGGAATAGGTACATTTCATAACTGTAGAACGATGGAAAGACTGAAAAGTCCTTGAAACAATCGCCCTTCAGCAACCCTGCAGTGCAGTGAATGATTCAATCTCTGCACAGCGTCTGTACCGCGAGCAAGATAATTCAGGAATTCAATTTTGACAGCATTTTCCTTTGCACCATGTATTCAGTCACTTTTCTCACCTTACTAACGCTCTAGGCAGTACGGTACAGCCTCGTTCAACTCCTTCGCCTCGAACCACTATCTAGCTCCGACCGCTATACACCATTCCACCTTCGTACTAGCACGATAGGTCTCAAATGTTCAATAAGTCTCGAAACTCCTCCATCTCTCACTCCAACTTGAGTGTTGCGTACGGCGATCAAACAATCATTAATACTTATTGTAAACACGGCAGTATCTTTGGCGACGACAGTTCGTCTCTAGATGTTGGTCGCGGACGAAGTAAAAGACGTCGTCGGAATGCAATCTTCGATGATGTACGTTTCAAATTCTCTCCGGATTTATTCAGCGCTCCTCAAGTCAGACATAGTTCAAAGAATTTCGTCAGGGTGACATGATCATTCTTCAGAGATTCGACCAGCGCCGCAGTGAAATATCTCCGGGGGACATAACAAGTATCGAAGTCGTGAAGCTAGCATCAAAAAAGCGAGAGAAGAAATTCATGGCCATCACGTATGAAGGTGGAAGTGCCTACGAGGTACGATCACTGCACTCCGTGAATCATCCAATTCCATGTACGTTTTCTCAGAGATGGAGAAGGGACTTGGAAAGCTTTGCTCATGCTCGGTGGGTACATGTGTTTGGTCCCAAGTTGATTAAGCTGATTGTATTGCAGGGATCCAAGTGGTTGGCAATTGGGGTGTTAACAAAGTAACTTTATTATTTCAAACTCCACTAACTTTGCCTTACAAAAGTAACTTTAAGTTACTTGGGTAACTTAAGTTAACTTGTCGCGACAAAGTTACTTTAAAGTTACTTAAGTTACTTTTTTTTCCCGCGCTTGACAGCTAACTTGCCGAGCCTCGGCAGAATGTAAGTCTCATTAAAACTTGCTTTTGACATATTACACATGTTTTTATTGTTGTTCAAGCATCTCTGTTGAAGAATTCTTTGAATCTCAATGTCATATGAGTGACATGGATGAATTGAATGCCCAATATTGCAAGTGTGACTGAATTTGCCTTTGTACCATAAAGCATACATAGTGAGCCATCAGCATAAAGTGTCCTGTGAACATTTCAGTATGCTATTGGTACATTTGATAACACACAGGCCATACTGACATCATATTGGGTTTCATCTTTGAGCTTTGGAATGATTGTCAGTATCCATTGGACATTCAGTAAGTAGTGTAATTTTTGGTAAGCAGTGCACCCAGTAAATACCATGGCCATTGATTTAATTGAATATTGAAAGCTACTTTGATCACACACTAAACAGGACTGTCCATGATGCCTTCTAGACCATATCATATCCAAGTTGGCAATATCTATATTAATTATACCTACTCACATCTTTGACTCATGCGACGTTACCTATTCTATTCAAACCACCTCATCTCATCAAGTCATCAAGTAGTGAGCAATTGAAATACATTTGCACTGACAAATACATAAATTGTTGATAAGATCTGTAATGTATATTTGTGAATCAATCCTTACTACTCTGAGAGATAGTTGACTGAAGTGGCTGAATGATATGGGTTATGTTGGTTGACCTGTGACCTGTGACCTGTGGGGTGTGCTACTGATCTAAAGTCACTTGAAGCTCATGTTTAATGATTTATGTGTGGGTGAGATGGAGAAAAGCCGCTCCACATCATGAGTTGATGTCATGCTCTAACAAAGTTATGGAGTGTGATTAATAACAGCATATCATCAGAAGCAAATGTGACCATTTTCAAGGTCTTGCACCAATGGCAAATTAGAGCCAGTTGCTGTGTAAGCAATGTTATTTGGGTCTTGTTGCCAGTCTTTCACTTAGTCTCCCAGCAGTATAATATGTTAATGATTGTATATTTACCAATCTTGCCCATCATGGCACATGAAATTGAATTTCATAAATAAGCCACTTATAGCAGAGTGTTTTTGCAATCACTGCCTCAGTACTGCAAAGTCAGAACTTAAAAATCCCCTAGCCTATGATTTCCATGCCTTGTACTTGGACACTAAGCCAGGATCTGACATGTATACAGAAGTCACAGGACCACTGATGAGTCTAATTAGTCTATGTATGCTCCTGGAGAGGAAAAAATGAAGAAGTGAAGAGTGAATCCAATGTCATGACTCATATCAACAACATATGAAGCAGGGCACAAGTGAACCCAAAACAACTGTGAGGAAAGGCAGGCTTGTGGCTCAGTTCATATTCTGTGTGCAATGGTTGTCATGCACTAAATGTGTGACCTTTCCTTGCTTGTGCAGGTGCTAATAAAGATCTGAATTCTGTATACAAACTGTCAGTATTTTATGTTAGTGGCTTATGGATGTTATTATTCACTTGGTCAAACAGCATAACGTTGTACCACTTGACTTATTTTTTCCAGAATAAAAAGAGGTTTATTTGATGAGTCAGTTGAGAATTGAGAGTGAAGCCTTACAGTCTCAGCAATATAAGTCATTTAACTCACTACCAATATGGCTCTATTCTCACAATATAGGCTTAAACAGTGACAATAATCTTATTCAATACATCAAAAATGTGTTTTAATGAAACAAATTTAAGTTTTAATGAAAAGTCCATTTTGCCGAGGTTCGGCAAGTTAGCTGTCAAGCGCGGGAAAAAAAAGTAACTTTCAAGTAACTTTCAAGTAACTTAATTATATTAAAAAAGTTACTTGCAAAGGTACTTTGCGCACACTCTGGCAATTGTATGCCTTCACACGTTCAATATCTCCCTCGCTCATATTCCATGAAGGTAAGTGAGAAGGCAAATCTAAGACTCAAGCACTGACATTATCAATGTCCCGTAGAAATGATCCCCTGGCTTGGATTCTTTGAAGATGAAATTCCGATATCTGTGAAATACTATATGACATGGCGATTTGTGAGTGTAGAAAAATTCTTATCGCTTTCGCTAAACTTTTCACTCGCAATAAGATCGCCGATTTTCAGGGATTGCGTGCTGCTAGGCAGTGGTACCATCACGAAGGAATGGAAGTCAGTGCCTGGCAATACAATATCCCCCAGCGATTGCTCACTGAGGTTTGGATACAAGTGTCGACAGGCCTGCTTCGCTGGGGACCGCCGAATCCAAACCTTGACTGGGATATATTATTCCCCGAAATAGAAGGTCAAAATACAGAGCTACCCTTCCTAGCGCCCACTCCAGTGCAGTGGAATGGGCCGTCATTGATACATTTTAACTCTCCCAATGCAGTGGAAGAGTATTTTGAAACGCGGTCGAAAAAAATTCAGATAATTTTTTCAGCATGGCTACTACGTTGGGCAGCATGATTAGTGGTGATCCATTTGTGACTTGCCAACTGGGAGCAATGATTGCTTTGGAATCGGAAGAGGTACTTGGGCATATTCCATTTCTATCCAGAAGAGATGTCGTACTCCAACCCTGGCAAGGATTTGATAACAGTGGACGCAAGGTGGGCCAACTCCACGGTGTGGCAAGCGAATGGTCAAGGTAAGAAGCTCTCGTCACTTACAGTTACTGAGTAGATTTTACTAATAACAATTTAGAGCTTCATACAGATATCCTGAAGATATAATAAATAGCCATCTCATGATTGTTTTTTCCTATGGAGTCTCAATCGATAATCAAATTCTCCGCAGCTGGATTCTCCAATTGCCGTCTATTCTAAGACAGCTCGAAGATGAAGAGATTGATTTTGCAAAATTTGGTGAGTAGTATGTTTAATCCCACTGAATTTGTTGAAATGAATAGAAACTTTGAAACCCACCGATAGGCATGTGGAGTGCTGCCCAATATGATGTATTCTTAACAACAGATTTTTTGAATCATCCTTTACTTCCACCAGTCCTTCAAACAAGCTCTATTTCCCAGATCTATCTCTTTCTTCCTCCAGTCGAGAAGATTTGGGATAATGGACAGGTATTTGTCCGAATTAACCCAAACGGCTTCCTCTTCTGGTCCTTGGATCCATCCAGAACAACTCAAATGCGGCAGGAGACCATTGAACTTCTAGGCCTTCCACATTTAACCACCCAATTGAGTCGATATCATCTGAAGATGCGACTTCCAGTGTGGAAGGCAATCAAACATTTTCTAAAGCTTAAACAATCGGACCCTTTATTGGACAATTATGCATCCTCCCAAGGATGGCCGCCCTTCCAATATGGTCCTGGTTTTGACCTCATAGTTAAGAGAGGTTGGCCGTTTCATTCCCTGATTTATATTCTAGCTTGCTTAAAGTCCTATATTTAGAACTCAAGAAGTTGTCGGATGGGTCCCAATAGTTTTCTTTTTAGGTTAAATGGTTTGCATTCACCTGTGGTGTTGGTTGTTGCAATGACTTCTCTTTGATCTTCATCGCACCGGACGTTGTTTATTAGATATTTCGCCATCCGTTTGAGCAGCATAACCTTTGTAGGTTACTTAATAGATTCCTACTATGGTTGAATCTTTTTGGACAAGACATGAATCTATCTTATCACTCACAACAACAAGGTCAATGACCGTCTCCCCCCACTGGCTTGACCCAAATCAAACTGAGGGTTAACCAGCAATCACTTAGCAAGTCCATCCAACGCATTGGGCTCGGCTGTGGATATGAGATCAGAGTGGCGCTAGTGCCTATTCTAGTGCCGGATTTTTCTTTTGAGCAATGTTCGTACCGGATGAACGCTGTCAGCGGACATGGGACTCTGGCACCTAGTTTGAGCCCGTGTATTTCATTGTTTCCTTTGGCAAAATCGGTGGATGTCGAAAGGTGGGATGTGTCAGAATGGAAAGGACATTAGATGGTTGTTCACCTTCTGTGATTACGGCTATGTTAGCATCGACGTCTGGCCAGGAGCCTAGATTCGGGGTGTACAAGGCCCTGGGACAGGGGTACAGATATAGTATACTTCAGAGAGACCCTTGCCCCACAGGTGTAGTAGCTGTAGTACTTGACGCATAATGGGCAAACGCTAATGCGTGGCGGGACTCATGCCCTTCTCAGTAATGGGAACAAATTACTCAGCGGATCATGATGTAATGAAAACTAACTAAAATTGTATGAATTGAGAATTAGATCAATTGAGTCTATCAGGCACAGAATTGTTGAGACATAAACTCGGTTCCATTTCATTCCATGAATTTGTAAACACCCAAAATCTGTGCGGAGGTATAGTCTTCTCTTATCCGCCTCCTGGTTTATCACCTCCGCATCCCCATCTACCGTCTTATTTAACATTCCTGTTTTGACAACTGACAATGGTTAAGTCAAAAATCCCATGAAAGGGATTCCTCTTCAGGGAAACCACTCCACAGTCTCTGTCCAATATTCCTCATTGCCCCTGCATTCGGATCTTGTTCTCCGCCCAACTGAGTATAATTGAGCATAATTATGTGCTGCCGAACTGTGTTTGAATGCATGATACCACCTGCACATTTCTGTTGAACAGTGGAATCATAAGAATTAATCTGAATCGGAATCATAGGTCTCACTTCAGTCCTTGAACCTAACCCTTGGTTGAGAGCGCGGTAGATTAAGAACATTCCCAATGATTGACAGCGCTCCTGGCCTCCGAGTAAGTCCGGGCACACAACTTTTACCGTAACCCCTACTGTAAGGTTACGGTACCATCACAGAAGGGTTATGGTAATGTTACAGTCATATTATTGTGCAGTGATAGTTCACAGTACATGCTGTCAGAACTTATCAGAGAACTTGATTGGGCTATGTGAATACACTTTGGGGATCAAAATCAATTAGAATTTCAAGCGGTAGGGGAATTGTAGTAGTGGCTACATGTCTGTATGAAATGTATTTTCATAAGTAGAGTTATGGGTGTAACTAAACTGTGTTCTGGGATGAGATTCCACTTGAAGTGAAGTTTCAGTGGGAGCCAAAATCAGAAGGAGCGCTGGTTTTGTTCCCTATTTGAGAATGGATAATGAAAAGACAGTAGATTAACAGTAACGACAGACTTTTGTTTGGATAGCGGTTATACTATATGTATTGCAGACAGACACGATGCCAAGTGCTATCGAAGCAATGGGATAGAGGTCCTAAAAATAAAAAGAAAAAAACCAGACGGAAGAGCTAGGGACAAAGATATTTATAATTAGTACTGTTATAACAAGTTCTTGATTTTTTACAAAAGACTTGCTATAGCAAATCACTCAAATGTATTATATTTCCATGATCAGGTTACTGTCAACCTCATTGTCACCTCTCAAATACTAATCTGGGTAAAATCCGAGATCCGGGGCTTCTATTGACTCAAAAAAAAATACCGAAGAATGCGTTCGAACCCCCTGTCGCTGCCAACAAGACTTGAAAACTACATGCATTACCAATTATCCAAGGAACCATCACCATATTCATTTAGTGTTTCTAATAGGATGTTGGTTACATGATCCAAGGAAGAGGCAGCCGAAAGAGCGCAATCAATATAGCCAGTCGCTCCCTTATGTTGTTCAATGGTAGCTTCATCCCATATGCAAATAGATTGATCCAATGATCCTGATACAACTTTAGATCCATCTGGTGAAAAGGCAACTGAACAAACCCCATTAGTGTGACCATCCATTACCTTAAACTGCTCTCCAGTTCGGCATCCCATATGCGGACCGTTTATCATCTGATCCTGACAGTACCTTGGATCCATCTGATGAAAAGGAAACTGCCCGCACCCAATCGGCATGGCCTTTTATCTGCTGGAGCTGCTCCCCAGTTTCTACATCCCATATTCAGGCTGTGTAATCTGTTGATCCGGACACAATATTTGTAGTAGAGGTCTACATGAAATGAGTTAAGAGTACTTAGTACTCGATGCTTGTGCTCATACAGTCCAGAGTCTGGCAATCAGTTTGGTAAAACCTATATGCATGGTAAAAGAGATGAATAGAGATGTCCTGTACTATTTTAGTATACTGTACTAGACTATGTTGCACTATAGTATAATGTATTAGAGCTAGATTAGTAGGTGAGAATGTACCATTCCAATGATATAGAATGGTACAATATAATGTAATTACAGTTTACAAGCAGTTAATACAAACATGATAGAAACAGAGCAAAGAAAAGAGTGAGCTCAGCACAAAGACATTATAAAAAAATGCTTGCTATTATCATTACACTAATTATAATCAATGGGTTTCTATATTGTCATGTAAACTGTCAATTGGTTTGGGCTTTGATATGGGATCCACGGCTTCCATCACAAGAAGCAGAAGGTAAAAAACTTCTGATCTACAGCTTAAACCCTCAGCCATTAGTACAGCTATTATGCAGCACAGGAACTAACAGCGTGTGTAACCACTAAGCCAAGTAACACTATGATGCATGTGAGTCTATATCTGCTACATACCCTTTTACACATCCCGCATGATATACCGAACCCCAGACCCCAACCCAACCCTAACCCACCTAATCCCTAACCACCTAACCAGCACGCTACGTGAACACAGAAGCCCCTAACCTGTGTTCTGTGTTAGCACAGAGACTTTAATCATGACCCAAACCAAACATTGGCAATGTTCCAACCTGTTCCATTTGTTAGGGCTAGCTAAAGAGCTAGCCCTAACTGGAGCAGACTGTCACATTGCATAATCTGAATTTCTTAACTATCTATTTATATACCAAGTTAATGATTGTAAGACATCTTGCTATACCCATAAATTTTAGATTTTTGCTCAATGGCTATAGCCGATAGGTTATTATTATTTCATTATTCTTGGTTGAAAGAGTCAGTAAAAGAATAGAATGAAAGAAATATTTTTATTTTTCAATTATATTTTGAGCCCTCAGGGATTTTCAGGGAAGCCTGAGAGACCCCCAGGGATCCTCAAAGACCCTCAGGCAACCTGAGAGTGCTCTGGATTTGGGGGGGGGGTGTCCCTTCATCAGGAATTCAGCTGAATCAATTGCCGGCTTTACCAGCTTTTTGGCTTGGCTACAAGCTGCAAGCGACAAGCACCACTTAAAATATATTCATTTTGGCTGCATAGCAACTGGCTTGCGGCCAAAACCACCTCAGCTGGTGACTTGTCACTTGACCCACTTTTTTGAATTGAGCCGGCAAAATTTGGCAGGGGAAAAGGCGCCGAAAGCCGGTCAAGCAACACATGACTAATTCTGATGTTGGCATCCTGTATAGCCCAGACAGCCTAGGACCCATGGGAAGCCCTGGGAAGCCCTAGGCCATTTGAGAATGACTCATAAAGCCTAGGCTATAGTTCCTTTTTCCAGATGTCAGGGAGGGAATCAGAAAATCCTATAAGCTTGACATGATGCTGTGCAACAATACGACGGTCGTAACTCTCACAGTTCATCATGATTGGTTTTTGCACTATGAAGCCCTATTGAAAATGAGCAGTATGAAAAGGAAAAAGTCGAGATTACTCACAAAGACCTGAGGCTATCATAGCTGCACACTCATTTATCAGCTCTGGCCAAGTAGGAAATTTACTAAGGTTTGAGTACCGTACACCACATGAAGGGGTATACCTACCACCCTTATTTGAATGTGCCATCTCCAAGTTGAGCTATTGCCAGATGAAGTTGGGTGTGTTCTTTGTGCTGATGAACCATGTGGGAGTTCCCCTGTCACTAACAGTTGCTGGCACAACAAAGTTGCCAAACCCAATGCCACCAGTACGTAGATGAAGTTTCTGAAATGTAACAGTGTTTAACAAATGCCAAAGTAAAAGTGTAACTAAGTTTCACACACCTCTTCAAAGAGTAACGTAGATGTAGCTTGGAAGTACTTTCCGGCAGAGAAATTGGTCATGTGCCTACACTAGTCTTAACTAACTTGTTGTTCAAGTTGATACCATTTTTTGGGGTTATATTAATATATGTTGTTCCAAACCAACCAGCATTATTTTATTTCTTATAAATCCCATTCATCGCTATAAATGATCCCGATTACCCAAATTGGTATAATTCCCACAGTGACCAGTGGGTACAGTCCGAATGAAGATTTTAGACCCGCCTCCAGAAAATATTCACCAGGCTATTGTATCATACTTTATTGATATGCAAAAGAGCTCGAATTATGGGAAAGAAGCTATCCTACCTCAGAAGCACTGTTGCTACATTGAAGACCCAGCGTAGCTAGTGCATTTGGCCAAATACCGTTAGGTGGCTGGCTAGTCTATATTTGACAGTATTCCCTCAGCAAACTCATACAGTGTAGAATATCAGGGACATATCCATGACTTCCCATGTTTCCATATTCCGTTACAGCATCCAATTCTGTCTCCATATGCACCAGTCTTTTGGATGCCTGAAAGAGAAATCTATCTCTTTTACTGAACAATGTTCCAAGTGACAATTCAACCAATTTATTCTTATCAAAGGCCAGTCCTCTTCCCAGATTTTTTTTAAGTGATGTAGACAGTCCACTGTATGGGATGATCTGGAGTCTAACATAAACATTGGCTTTGTTAAGGGAATTTTTTGGTCCACATCGGGATTGGAATCAGTATTGGCTGTAGAAAGATTGGAAAGTTCATTGTCCAGATTATGAAACTCTAGTTATGGAAATTAGTATCAAGTTGAGCTGTCAAGTATACAAGAGCTGACCTTTCACAGTGTCATCATAACACTCTTTCCAGGGAGCTAGATCTGCAGAAGCTTGATATCAAGTCAAGAAGAGTATACTCTGCGAAGAAGGACCTACTACATTCAACAACCCTCTCATTGGCATATTTTGGAGCAAAATGAAATGTTGGCCAACTTCTGGAGTGAGCATAGTCATTTGTTCCAGGATCATAGCCTCTGGACTTGTGAATATGTTGTATTGCATTGAGGAGTGTAGCATCTGGAAAAGTACTTAAAGCCTAGGCAGCCTAGGAAAGTACTGGAAGCTTGAGGACTCCCAGGATATTGGCCAATTCCTAGGAACCCTCAGGCACTCTAGGTTGCTCAGGTTACCTGGGATTCCCAGGTTTTGAGCTAATTCCTGGGCTCTCTGGGAGATATCTGAAGTATTCTCAGGAGTCCCTGAAGGCTTTCAGGGGATCCCTGAGGATCCCTGGGACAGAGGTATTTCAAATGATACATATAATACAAAATTATATTTTAAATATATAGTTATGTATTAGTCTTGGATAATTCCACAATAAAAACCTTTATTTGGCTGCAAATTCTTGCAGATTTGAGCTTCAAAATAAATCACATGATGTGCTCACTGTGAACTGTCTACAATCAAAAAAATTTCCTCGTGGTCAAAACATGTTCATTATTATTATAACTCATTGTATAAACACTGTATATATGTTTATAGGTCTTGTACTATCCTATACTTGAGTATATTAACTTAATACAAAGCTTATACTAGTATATTATAGTATAAGATAATGTATTGTAAGGTGTTAACTAACAAGAATTCACAGTCACTATAATACAATATCCAAAATATAGTACTAAAACTACTTCAGTATAAGAGATTAAGATAAGAGTAATACCTACAGTAAAACAAGTAGAGTGAGTATAAGAAGAGACCAAAGAATATTATTATTTTGTTTTCATATTGTGAGGCCCTCAGGATGCCTCAGAGATACCCAGGGTTCTCCAGAGAAGCTCAGGGAAGCACAGGGGAATTCAGGCTACCTTGAAAAAATTGAGTTTCCAAAGTATTGGGGGGGTGTCTCTTGGCACCCTCAATGCCCCTAGAATACCCAGGCCACCCAGGCACCCTAGACACCCTCAAACTTCTTCAAGTTAGTTTATAGGTGCCAGGGCTTTAGAGTATTTTTCCAGATGAGGTGAAACTTCAAAACAACCCACATCAAGCCTGAGAGTAATGGATGGAATCCCAAGGAGTTCCATTGTCTCTAGTTTGATTTTGACCTTTCCTAAAGGATCAAATGACCAGAATGGATAACAATCTGGCTTAATTTGAACTGTCAGTTGCTTATGGCTCTGAATTTTCACAACTGGTGGAAGAAAGAGAAAAACTTGAGATATAGTGGCATGTTGAAATATTGGGGGCAAATAGTTCCTAGGGAATGGTGGAACAGTTGCTCTATACCAAGCAGTACTCATCATCCCTGTAAGCATTTGTCAGAAACTGAAAAACTAGTATAGCTTTGGATGTAAAATAACTGTTAGAAAGGACTGTTCTGTACTTACTAAAATTTAGAAACTCCTGCTGCATGATTTTCAGCTGATCCAAGATGTAGGGTAGTTGAACCATCCAGCTAGAGTTAACTTTATTTTGTGTAGCAATATAGCATTGATATGTGGAAGGACCATCAAAACTTCCTTCAAGAAAGTGATATGAAACCCTGAACCAAGGTCATTAAGAATCAGTTGTTCAAGAACCAAAGGGGACTGTCACCTGTGCCACCCATTATTAATACCGCAGATTTGAGGGATGTTTTTCCATGAGCCTTCCATTATGTACCAAGTTTCCCACTCAACATCCCTTTCAGAAGAGATAGGAATGTAGCCAACAAGTTCTTTAGTGTTCCAATGAACTACTGAACCCACATGACAAGCTGCATATGGATTAAAACTAATATTCTCCATGATGTCACTGGACAGCTTCAGGAAGTTGTCAACATTTTCTTCAATAGCATATGGGAAATATTGTTGAATTGCCTCTGAGAATGGAATTGAATCAAGGGAGGAATAGAATCTTGCCACCCATCAGGAATTTGACACTCCCAAACAAATTTACCAACAGAAACATCTGCAGAAATATAACACGGAGGACCCCAACAGAAAGGACTGTGAGCAAAGTTACTTTTCAAGTTACTTTTTAAATTCAATCAAGTTACTTACAAGTTACGTGCAAGTAACTTGTTTTTCCCGCACTTGACAGCGGTACCTTGCCGAGACTCGGCAAAATGTCGCTAACTCAAACTTCACTAAGAACTTGCTTTATGATTCTTAGTGGCCAATAAAAAGGCTCAATATGAGCTGAACATAATATATCACTGATTTTTATGTCACTATTAGCTGTTATGTACAAGGCTAGGCCAACAAAATCGAAGATTTTTGCACCGATTTGCTGGGTTCCCATGGCCGAATACCAATGCTATAGCCAGTCTGGTGGTTTGTTTCTCTTCAATGGCCTTCTATTTGGTGCCGTTCTTGCCCATGGTAAATGCAAAGTGCAAACCCTCAAATCTAAAGAGGTAGCTGGAATTGTTACTAATGCAGCACCAGTAATCAGTAACATGCTGCTCTTCTATCTTGCTGTGAAGACCAAATGGGAACCTTGGGTACATTATATGGCAGCAGCAGCAGCTAGCATACAAAAGGAACACATTTATACCCCCACAAGTAAGTCATTTGTAGTTGCTATTCAAAGCCTTTGCATTTTGCAGAATATTTTGCTGTTTGTGATTTCAAAATGAGCAAATGAGATTATGCCAATATAAATACCTGATATAAGATAAGCCACATGATTGCCTATTATAAAATGCACACTAACTACTGTAGATGCAGTATGCCTGGTACAACATTGGGGCTTATAAACATTCAGGTGGACACTGTACTTGTACTATATCCCAATTTAGGTATCAATGATAGGGGACAGGTACAGGACAGTCATGGCCATATTTCCTGAACTAAGGAATTTCTTGGGCAGTTGTACCTGTGCCATATCCCAATTTGAATCAAATATTTTGCATAAGTATGAGCGATTTGTAAAAATTACAACTGATCTTTCTTACAGCTATACCCAGATGCAGGACAGTTTAAAGCCTTGATGTTGATAATAATAGTCACTCCCTGGCGTAGTGACTGCGTGGACTGAGTTTTGGCACCTGCGCCAGGATTGGTGAGTTGACGACAAGTTAACAAGTTAGCGGAGTTTGAATTTCAAACTCCGCTAACTTTAACGAAATGTGAGCGTTAATTTACCTTTTAGATCGAAAATTTCAGCGGCAATAGCACGATACCTGGCAAAATTAGCCGGAATTACAGAGAACACTTTTGAAAGACCTTAATATATACAAAATTTGATGTTGTTATGCTTTCTAATGACTATAATAAAAGCAGTCCCTGCGAGTGCCGAGTGATAGGCACAACAATAGGTCAGCTTAAGCTGTGTCTAGTGCCAGTCAAAGAATAATCAGCCTCAATGACACTTTGTGAAATCATTTACTGTAGTGGCAATAATAAGTCATCATAATATCGTCACACTAGTAGACACACAGACTTTAGTTATTGCAATATGTTCATTTTAGAGCTGAAAAAGTATTAAGATTAGTACCTGGCAGAATATATTTTGGCAAGTTCAACAAGTTACTTTGTTCATGCAAAGTAACTTTGTCAGCACAAAGTACCTTAAGTAACTTAAGTTAACTTAAGTTACTTTTGTAAGGCCAAGTTAGCGGAGTTTGAAATTGACAAGTAACTTTGTCAGTCACCAACAGAAAGTGCCATTCGAAGGGTCAATCCAAATATCCTTTGAATTCACAGATAAGGAGTTTGGATTTCCGTTGATGGCCTGGTTATACTTCCGCTTTGCCACGGTTATTGCCTCAGCCTCTGCCCACTTGATCATTTGTCATCCAACAGAGAAAGTTGAGCTAATTTTTGAACTCACAAACCGCCAGCGGATAGTCTCTGACTATGTTTGAGGCTCTCATTGCTACGAGGTCGAGCGGTATCAATTCTGTAGTCCACCCATATTCAGAAGTTCATTTCTGCTCTGACATGCATTTTGAGAAAAGTACTTGCCTTGGTGAAATATCAGCGACGGCAAGATTGACCGAGTAAAAGCATACAGTTGCCAGCTATTGGCTTCCCTGGAACTCTCTGAATATGAAACTACTTCGGCAAGGACGACGAATGAAAATGGAGGCCTCACCGGACATGGGCAAAACTTTCCAAGTCACTTCTCCATCTCTGAGATATATGATAATGATGTTTCTTTCGATTTGAGCTATTGTCGTACCTCGTGCGCATTGTCCCCCTCATATGTGATTGCCGTAAATTTCTTTTCTCGCTTCTTCGACGCAAGCCTTACAACTTCAATCCTGATCGATGAATTTGTTGAATTTGTTGCACTTGGTTCTCGGCGAGTAATAATATCATTTGCCTGAGACACCGAAAGATGGTCGCGAGAATTTAGCCGCGAGGATAATCGCTGTAGTACAATTATATCGCCCCGACGGACTTCCTTAAACTGTTTAGGAGTTGTCTCAGTTTTCAGCCAGCAAGAAGAGTGACACTGCACACGCACATCATCCAGATACGAACGCTGACGACATCTTTTTCTCCGCACATTTTCGTTTTCAAAGCCATGATGATGTCTGTAAGATCCTTGAAAGATGGTTTGATTACCGTACACCACATTGAGATCGGAGTGAGATATGGTGGAATTTCGAGCGTGTTGGAACATTGGGTTCCCGGGAATGTATGCAACAGCACAGAGTGCAAGCGACTAGATGGTGGTTTTGGGGAAAGATAAAAGCTGTTCAACATGTGACAGGCATTGCTTATACTGATCAGATTTTCTAATGGTCATACTATTCTTAACATAGAGAGTTGGCCGCTTTTGGTGATGAGGCAGGGCGTCGGAACTCGCAGGCCCTTCCCGCGCTTAGTTGACTGACACTGGATCAACAGTGCTTGTTCCAGGGACTATAGTGTCTCAAACAGACCGTTGTCAATAGTGCACTCAACTAAGATACCTAGTTTAGTATTAGCACTTGGACTAGTAGGTGTAAGTACAGGCTGGCACTCAGGCTCAAGCCCACAGCAAATTATTCCTCGACGTCGCGTGCAAATTGAAATTTGAATATATCAGCTGCTGCAGAGTCTCCAGCCCGCATCGATGTCTGTATCTAGATCCCACCTTTCCTCCCTCAAAGATATCCAAACTCCTGTGCCCAACCACCGGCATATCCGGTAATGTTCCCTCACCCTCACCCTCACCCTCACCCACTGCCATCTCCTTCTCAAATGCCCAGCTAGCCCTCTTCGCGGCCTTCATCTTCGCCTTCTCCCCTCCTCCATACACATATCATACCCGCCCGTCTCACTTGTATCCATGCCACTTACCCCACACGCATCCCCCGCTGACACCGCCAGTGCCGACAATGCTATCCTTCTCTAAACAAAAGGTAAAGTAGAGCACGTAGTATCTCCAAGATACATTAGTATTGCATGCAAAGTCCAAAATGGAAAATGTGAGAAGTAACATCTATGAAAAAAAATTGCAGTGTTTGTGTCCGAGAGATGAGAAATATGTATGTGTATGTTGTTTGAACGAGAGTGTGCATCGAGCATGGGGAAGCTCGAACCAAAAAACAAAATTGATGTGAGAAGAGAATAGCACATTCAAAGAGTGATGGCCGCAGACCCATAAGCGGGAGGAATACGGTTGTGAGATGACCAAGCCGAGCGAGTAAATGTCAGAGAAAGGAGCGCCACCATACACCACAAAGGTTCAAGGCTAAATCTAAGTCCAGATTTATCATTGGCCCCACGCAGCACCCTGCATCGTAGACGACGACGCAGAAACTCTCAAATTGGCACTCGAATCTCGAATCTCGATTTCCATTCCCAGTAGCTCCCGAATCCATAGCTACCAACCCATCCAACAAACTCCTCCCATTATTCGGACTCTCCCCATATCCAGGATATCCAGTTTACGTATTACTATACGCAGCAGATGCTCCAGGCGAAGGCAATCGTCTAGGAGCAGACCCAGGTCCACCGGGAACGTTAGACGACAACGGCGGAGGTGGAGGAAGCGAACCTGGTGGCGAAGGTGAACCCATGCCCATACCGCTGTATACATTGTTAGGGGGATCGGAGCCGTACCCATGAACGAAGAAGGCCTTCCGTATCTGTATCCGTACCTTGCTCCAGGTCCGTGCCTGTGCCTATGACCGGCCATAAATGCAGACATCGACATCGACATTGTCACAGACGGTGAAAGACCATTCGGTGTCCTTCCCGTACCGCCCATGCCCACGCCCACACCCATACCCAACCCCTCCTCCTCCTCCGCAGACCCCAACAAAGGAAATGACGAACTATACGGTCCTGGAACCGACACCGGCGTCCTAGTCTCAGTCCCACCCCCAGTCCCACCCCCCACGCAACGACATCCGATCCAAATACACACTATGTTGACTTGGAGCTGGACTATGCCTAGGACTCAGACTCAGCCTTGCACTCGGACTAGCAGACTCATTGTTCATCCCTTCCTCATCAAGTAGATTATGCATTGACATTGCGTTTCAATGCATCAGCTGGCGCATCTCCGGTCCGGGTCCGGGTCCGTATTCATACCCAGCTCATTCTCCATCAAATATATGGAAACTGCCTTGCTCATCTACAGGTACATCCGATAACGTTCCCCCACCCAAACCTGTTCCCCCACCCGCAGCTATCTCCTCCAGCACTCGACTAACTCTCTTCGCGGCGTTCTTCATCTTCGCTTTGTCTCCTCCAGCATATCCGTATCCGTACCCACCCGTCACACTCGTATCGGTAAAGCTGTCCCTCACCCCCCTGGACTTCCTCCACCTACTCCTCCACTGGCGCGGACAATCTTATCTGGATCACAATTCCCATCAAACGCTTCCTCTAGCTCCATCCTCCTCTTCTGCCTCTTCCAAACAAAAAAATAACACAGCGAGAATGATCGCCAATCCACCCACATCGCCGATTACACTACTGATGATCTCGCCAAGGTTCGATTTCGAACTCGAGCCTGAGGAGCTGACTCCGTGGATGTTGTTGCTGGAAGAGGCAGCGAGAGTGATGACAGACCCAGCTGATAAGACGGATATAGTGGTGATGATAGTGGCAATGCTCTGGCTGTCGGTGTCGGCGTTGGTCGTCATGATGGGTGCTGCTCAGCGTTGACGTGGCGCTTGACGCATTGGAACTCAGACTTGAAATCGTACCTGTGGAACTGGAAGCAGATGAGCCCGACGAACTCTAGCTGCCGATTGGAATGACATTATGCGGGGGAGGTTGTCGTGCCGGTAGGCGAAGTCGCGGGGCTGGGGAACGAGGGAGAGGGTGAAGCTGGAGTCGTTGAGGGAGTGGAAGAGGTGGTGGATGTAGCAGTCGCCTATGACCGCAGGAATAGTGTCAGTACTGGAGTCCAAGTCACTTGTTAAACCTCCTAACGTGGACAGAACTGTGGTAGGAAACGGGATATGAATCGGTAAAGGAAAAAGCCGATCTGCACCTATTTCAGACATGGTTTGGCCGAGGCGTTAAAAGATTATTATTAATTTGAACTTGCCATGTCGAGAATCTAAAGATAACCGCAAAACACGGGGGAATTGCAGTTGTTAGGATATCCGTTTCTAGTCATTTCATTAACAGGATAAAGCTCACCTTAGTATTCCGGCGACTTGTAATGATGAACGATCCTTTTGTCTCCTACTCTTTTGTCTCCTAGAGAGAGGCTGCTGGGACGCAAAACTTGTGATGTATCCCGGAAGAGCTCCAGACCAAATTTTGCTGAAGAGGGAAGACAGAGCGAGGGACCGTCGAGGTGAACAAAATCAAGAATTACTGTAATTATAACCTTTGTTTCAGGTTTGAAAGCACTTGACAACAATGACACACAGCGTCGTACAGAGTAGAGAAGCTGCTAGGTCAGCTCGTCACTGCTGCACCAACAGCCACTATGTACCCCAAGCCGGTTTCAAGTGACCCATTGGCCGGTTTAAGGTAACCCTGTACTAGGTGAACAGGTTATTTATTTGCGGTGGGTTGCAATGGTTACAACGGATTAGAGCGCCAAGCAACATAGTACGGTATATAATATCATTAATTTATCCATGACTCCCCTTAATTACACATACCATTCCACACATCCGCTGCTGTCCCCATGAGCTCTACAGTGCTCTGGGTGATAAATGGAGAAATTTATCCCTTCGACCACAGTGACTATCCAACCAATTTGTCCTTGTCAAGGGCCAGTTTTTTCTCATATCTCCCTGGGGTAATCCAAATAGTCTGTCATATGGCATAATCAGGAGTCTGACAGGAACATTGGCTTTGTTAATGGGATTTCCTGATGTTCATTGTTTAGGCCATAAAATCCTAGTTAAGTATCCACTTGTGCTGTCAAGCACCCTTCCTCAGGATCATCAGAGCCCTCGTCCCAAGGAGCAAGTTCTAAAGAAGCATGTTATCAAGTCCAATGGAGTGTGATCTGTTGTAATGAACTTACCTTGCTCAACAACCCTCTCACTGGTATATCCCGGCATAAAACAAAATGTTGGCCAACTTTGCGAGCGAATATAGTCATCAAAGCCTCTCGACCGATAAAAATACTGCATTGCATTAAAAAGTAGAGGGGAAACTTCAAAATAATCAATAACAAGCTTGAGAGCAATAGATGGAATCCCAAGGAGGTTCATTGTTTCTGGTTTCATTTGGACCTTTCCCAAAGGATCAAATGACCAGAATGGATAAAACTCCGGCTTAATCTGAACTGTCAGCTGCCCATGCCTCCAGACTTTCTCGACCGGCGGAAGAAAGAGAAAAACTTGAGATAGATCCAGTACCGAGGGCAAATATTTCACGGGGAATGGCCGAATAATGGCTGTGTACGATACAGCAGTTGTCATTTCTGCCAGAATTTGTCAGAAACTGAAGAGCTACAAGAACATTGGAAGCAAAACAAGTGTAAGGAAATTTGTTTCGTACTTACCAAACTTAAAAAACTCAAGCTGTGTAATATTCATCTGATCGAAAATGTAGGGCCATTGAACCATCCAGCTATCCTTAACTTGATCTTTTGTTGAGATATAGAATTGATAAGTGGAAGGGCCATGAAGAACCCCTTCAGAAAATTCATATGAAACTCTGAACCAAGGTCATTGAGATGAGCTTGCACTCGCACTGTTAAAAGAGGACCATTACCTGTGCCACCCATCTTGGGTCCCACAAATTTGAGGAAAATCATTCAATGGACTCTCCATTATGTACCAAGATTCCCACTCAATATCCTCTTCAAAAGAAATGGGAATGTAGCCAACCACATTTGGAGTGTTCCATTGAACCATTGAACCCAGATGACAGGCTTTATATGGGTCAGCACTAATATATTTCACAATCTGAATGGACAGCTTTAGAAAGTTGTCAACATTTTCTTCGATTGCATACTGGAAATATTGTTGAATTGCCTGTGGGGAATGGAAGTGAATCAATGGAGGAATGGAATAGCCACGCCCAGGAGGAAATATCCAATTAATTGTAGGTCGGGAAGCAAGCTTATTGGATGTTCCATTGTGACAAATATCATACGGAGGAGTGGAATATTGATGGCTAACAGGAGTTCTCGAGAGAGTTTTACATCTGGAAGCAAGCTCATCAGTGGGACCATTGTAACAAATATAATCTGGAGGTCCCCAGCAGAAAGTGCCATTTGAGGGGTCAATCCAAATATCCTCTATGTCCAAATATAGGTTATTCAGATACCTATTGATGACCTGGCTATATCTTTGCTTCGCTATCTGCAAAGCACAAGCGTCTATGCTCTTAATTTTTTGTCATCCACCAGGGAAGGTTTGGTATATGTTGAACTCACAAGTCGCCAGGATAAATAGTCTTGGATTATATCTGAAGCTCTTATCCATACAAGGCTGAATGGGATCAATTCTGGATTCCATTGCCATTCCGAGGTTCATCAGCACTCTGACATGGCATTTGATAAAAGTACTTGCCTTGGTGAAATATCAGCGACGGCGCAATTGAACGAGTGAAAGCATACAGTTGCCAGCTATTGGCCTCGCTGTAATTCTCAAAATATGAGTCTGCTTCGGCAAGGACAAGGATCAAGGATGGAGACCTCACCGGACATGGGCAAAAGATTCCAAGTCTTTTTCCCATCTCTGAGAAATGTGGTGATAATATGCTTACGGTTTCAACTATTGTCATACCTCGTGAGCACCATCCCCCTCATATGTGATTGCCATAAATTTCTTTTCTTGCTTCTTTGACGCAAGCCTTACAACTTCAATCTTGACCAATAAACTTGTGGCACTGGGTTGCTGACAAGCAGTAATACGATTTGGCGGTGACACTGAAAGTTGGTTGAGAGAATCTAGTCCTGAGGGCATTCGCTGTAGCACAATCATATCTCCCCGACGAACTTCCTTGAACTGATCATAACTTGTCTCCGTCCTCAGCCAACAAGCAGAGAGAGCTACACACGTACATCATCGACATATGAATACTGGCGATGTCTTTTTCTCCGGATATTCTCGTCTAATTCGTCTTCATAGTCATCACGAGATCTGGGATACCGGTGGATGTTAGTTTGATTACCATACACGACGGTTAAATCGGACTGAGATATGGATGGATTTCGAGCATGGTAGAACATTGAGTCCAGCGGAACGTATGCAACAGCACACACTGCAAGAGGCAAGATGGTGGATCGATGGAAAGACAAAAGGCTGTTGATTCAACAGCATGTGACGAGCATTATATTTATTATCTTTTGTAGTGGCGAACGCCTGCGAGGGAAATGTGAGCTGACTAAGCATGGGTTCGCCTGAAAACATGGCAAATCGCTCTACAAATTGGAATAAATATGATTTGCGCTATAAGTAAATATCATTTCCTAGCCTACCATCTTTTTCGCTACAGTATTTCCTAATTAAGTGCCCAACCCCGAGGTTCCATCAAGTGGGATATGAAGCTACACATTGGCTTGTTAGCACTAAGAATACATAGCTCTAATACAATACAGAGTATAATAGCTCATTTCCAACACAGTTTCCATCAGGCATCGCTGTCAAGACATTCTGCGACTGTCTGCCCACTCCTTCTCAGAATTCAATTGCGCTCCTCAACGTCTCAAGCTTCTCCTTCTTATTCTTCTCGCAAGCTGTCTTTCGGGGTACTGTCTGGAGCTCTGGGCTGAAGGTACGGAGCCAATCAAGCTGGGTCATAATATCATCGACAGTGAATTTATCGGGGAACGAGTCAATCCAGACAATGTCTTTAGTAGGTAGGCAAGTCTCGTTGCAACAAGCATGCCATGCGTAGTGATGCTCTCTAGATCTATGCACGTTAATGTGTTCCCTCAAGGAAGCACTGGTTGTGTATTTTCCAGATCCATTCTAGTCCACTTCTTTCCAGTTCAAGTCGAGCACCACCTCAAACGGTCTTCGATGAATGACCTTGTACATGAAATCTAGGAGAAAAAAAATTACAGCAATGGCCTAAAATACAATCGGTAAGAGGGGTATATATAACCTAGGTTACGACAACGAAAGGAAGGGAAAAATGGTAGCAAGAACGATCAAATACTTTTGGTATCTCTTACGAAAGAAGATAATTCATTCCTCTGGCTGCCTCATACTCCTACTGCCAGAGGTTCTGCCAAACCTTGACCTCCATCACTCTTCGACCTCACGATCACCACCACCGAAATTATAATCATCGCCGTCAGAACCAACCAACCCAGCCACGCAAATGCCTCGAGAGCGGAAAGGATCTGGCAGGCTTGAAACTGTTGGCAGAATGATAAGTCCCCCCAGAGGTTCTGTAACAGTGTCGAAGGTTAGATGAGATCCATGAGATTGTAGAGAAACCGAGACAGATGATGAATCTCACCGAAGCAGCAGCAGCCCCCCCGATCCATAAAAACCATAGAATGGCCAGTCCTATGAGCTCGTCTCCGTACATCCGGGGAAAGGGAAGCTTGACTGCATTGCTGAAGAACATGAAGAGCCTGTGAAGGAAAGGAGAGTGTCGGCGAGGAATAAAAGGAACAAAGGAAGTAATCGCACATGAGACCAGACCAAAACATAGTCAACGGCATTGTGACGATGAGTTCGGGAACTACCGGGTCTATAGAGGCGTTATGAACATAGAGCATAGAGCAGATTGAGAGTCAGTTCTTCACTCGTTCATGAAAGATAAACCCGATGCGGGCGCACCATAAAAGTTCCGCCCTCCATTTAATGGATCCCCGCGAGGAAGATGTAGGGTGTAGTTTATTCGAGCGCACGAGAGGGCGAAGAGGATGAAGGAAGAGAGCAGCTTTATTGTTCAAGGGAATAGCGTTAGAGGGAAAACGCAATCAGCAGATGCTATAGGAAGGCAGACGCACAGAAACGTACCAAGCTTCCGTATAACCCAACACGAACCAATCCTAAAACGCTGCCCATGCTGCTGATTTACACAGTAAGGTCTGTAAGACCTGTTATGTGGAGAAAAAAGCACAATCAGTGACCACCGCCACCGTTTCACTGGAGACAAAGAACACCCAATCGTTTTTAGAAAGATATGAAGATAAAAGAGCGTTGAACAGACACTCCAGCCATCTCAAGTCGGAGGATTCAAGTGGCTACAGCTGCAGCGGCCAAAAGATTGTGTGCAGGTTGACGGGCAAGAAGAAACATAAAAATGCATGGTTCGACATTGTCGCGCTTGTCATCAGGTCAGGACACAAAATAGATTTGATTATATATCAGGATTATGTTGCGATCATCCAGACAACTACAACTCGCATCTACATTCGGTAAATTATCGGGAAGGAACAAATTTATTAGAATTAATACAGTATGCTGTAAGGTACCGCAAACGAGAGTATTTCGGCCTTGGCACCGGTATTTCGGTTAAGCTCCCTGCTGAAATCTATTATTAATATGTATGTGTACCTATTCATTTCTGTCACGCATAACATGTATTTAATTGCTGAGCTTGGAGTTCGTTTGGCAAAAATCATTTTATGAAATGCATACAAACAATTACTATCAATGTCCCAGAGTTGCAACCGAAAATGTCGGTATACAAAAACTTCGTCAGTTCGTTACATTTGGCCACTAAATTTTGAGAACGATAAATACATACCTTAAATTTTGATATGACCGAGTTTGGGTATTGTTGAGGCTCTCACAGTGTAGCCAATATGAAGCCGGTTTGACCTTAGAAAATGGCGGGAGTTGCAATCGTGACAGATTGTGACAGGCTCCTGGCAGCATCGGCATCTCACCTTTCCAAGAGTTGCAACAGCAAGAACAGTGACTCCGTGCTTATTTTACAACACAAACTTGTGAATTAAGTGATCTACGATAGAATTACATAGATTCCACGGTCTCGAAGTAGCAATTTGAAAGCGAGAAACAGCAAATTTGGTTCTTCGAAGTGAGTAAAAGCAAATCAACTCTGCGCCTTTGTCACCTCGGTCACCTACATCAAACCACCATACTAGGGAAAATGTGACCTAAATATGTTTATCCTAAGAGGCCTCAAATCCCTGGGATATCCCAAGCCTCAAATACATGGATAATCCAATATGGTATATCCAATTAGGCTGGACTATCCAGCAGTGGAACATTCAGTTATTATGCATTTCATCACACATTGCAAAGGACTAGCAGCAATTTGTATTCCTTTGTAACAGGAAACACACCTATATCCAATGTACTAATGACTAAAAGTGGCAAAAGTAGGTAGGTAAAGGTAGAGGAATACCTGACAGGTAGGCTCAGATTTTATCCAGCATTTCTACCATATATTCTGTTAGTTCTTTCCAGCTTACACCTCTTCTCAATTTGACTCCTGCAAGGCTGATGCAAATACATTGGGATGAGTGAGTCAATTCCTGTTAGTATGAGAATAAAGCTTGAGTTTCTTTGTAAGAGCCACAATTCTTCTCCTTCATGTATATTCATTTATTCCCATTGATGATGCATTGCAGTAAACCAAAATACCTGGAAAAAATGATCAAGCTGAGATTAGATGTTGGAGTAACCTAGTCCCAACTATGGAAGTGTATGTCATAGTGAGATGGCCCTTCCTTATTGAATACTGGTCAATACAATCTTTTATCTGGGTTGTCAATATTATAATTAATAAGTGTTATGATTTATTTCAATGTGTGGAGAGCCTCCTCTCTGTATCATGATGTGAAGACTCCCTGTTTAATCCTTAGCTTGGACTATTTTGGACTATCCAGCATCCTGGATATCCTAGTTATGGATCATCCAAGTAGGTGTATAGTACCTCCCATCAATGTTTTATCTAACAAAGTTTTCTAGTCGCACACATGCATTATCATTATCATCAGGGTTACAATAAAAATGCAGACAAAAGTTTTCAGGCTATCTGTCCCTATGATATAATATTTTCCCAGTCGGCAACCTGCCAATACATTTGTATCAAACTCACCAACCTTTCAAGATTGGTAGAACCCGATTCGGCATGAGTGTGAAGAGGGGGTGCAAAGAGGCCTTCTGAGCTCTGAGAGATAAAGAAGATATATATTTGGATGTAGTTGTAATAGAAATATGGCTAACAGGAGCCCCTAAGTTTGGACAAAGCTTGACCGCAAATGATGAAGTATCTAAAGCAAGTAATAGAATTTTCATATAAAGTAATGTTGCCAATCAAGGTAAATTCTACTGCCAAGTATAAACATTAATACAACTTCACCATAGTGTTGCAGCATATGAAGCACGACATATATCATTCATATTCATTGAAATACAATTGTAAGTATTGTGAGAGGTAGACAAATATAAAGAATTCCATTAAGTATTATTTAATGAGCACATGCGAATGTCCTAAACATCACCCTCTTCTGCACTTTCAGTGATATCTACTGCATCTATATACTTTAAGAGCCCAATATCTAGCTTGTCTTCATCTGGTTCTTCATGCTCACCATCCTCTTCCTCATTGTCCTTGACTTTATCCAAGTACAATTTCAATTGCATTGCCTCTACCTCATCTTCTGTTGGCCCCCAATAATCTACCATCTCCAGCTCCAGTATTGCCAACAATGCCTTCTTCCACAGGACACAGAAGAGGACCAGGTCTTGATGACGCTGGCACAGTTGATGCAGAATGTGCAGGTCTAAACAAATTGTCAGTGGTATATACCAAAAAAAATCAGATGAATACTTCATACCATGAGTATTAGTTATCACATGTATAATTACTGTCTACTCTTCACTGAACCACTCACAAACCACTCCACGCTTGTGCTTCAATCACAGAAGCTCTTCATTGCATCTATCTCTCAGCAGGATGCCACAAATTCCAGTCTGAACCTGTTCATCAGATGCCCAAAGTGGAGGGTTACCATTATCATTGCCTTCCCCAAGACCAAAATCATCCCAAATTGAATCATTGATATCAAGTGAGAATAATTCTTTGGTTGGTATTGGCTTAGGTGCCACAGCATTTGCAGGGGTGGGGTGAGTTTTGATTAGCTCCTCCATTTTTGCACAGAGTCTATTATACCTTTGGGCCAGTGATTGAATGCCCAGATTGCAGCATTTGACTGTTTGCTCTGTGTGATTATGGAGTTTTCATTTGGACGCTGAAGGATACACTGAGGTCACATGCACAAGGGGCAGTGAAGAAGCAACTTACTATTGACTTGACAACAAAAGGAACATTCTAATCTGTCCTGTTCAAACTTATGGGCCTGCAACTTCTGGTGCAAATGCTCCTTGACAGCTCAAGCATTCATTCACAAGTTGATATATGGGCTGGAGGCAAGATGTCAGTACTCCTTTCTCCTGTTGACCCCTAAGGTGCATTCATGAGTGGTAAGGTCTTTGGTCACTTGAGCAAGCTTCTTGTGCTGAACCTGTAGCTCTGCCTGAGCCTCAAGGACCTCATACTGCTTGGCTGATAGGTCCATCACAATTTCCTCGAGATGCTGAACGCTGTCCTGAAGTGTATCTTGGGCCTTGCATAGTCGAAGGGCCTTCTCGATCTCCTTTTTACCTGAGGATTGTGATTGGCCTAGATGCCTATGGGTTAGTTCACTGATCTATGAATCAAAAACATGCACACAGGGAAGTGGGTGCATTTGAGATACCACCTGTAGCTCCCATTGTTCATGCAGAAACTGCAGGGTGCACATAGAGAACAAAACATCTTCATTCCCCTTCTCCCATTTTGCTTTGGCAGCCTTCCATTTCTGAACAAGCCACATGCTGAATCCAGTGAGACTATGGCAATTGTTGTGTTGAATTTGGGAGTTCAATGTGTACAGCTGGGTATAATGCTAATCAACTATCAAACTCATGTACCTGATCATTTAGTATAAAAAGAACTCACCCCACATACCCTGAGATACATGATAAGCTGACTAATTGAGTGCCAAAATCTCTCACATCCTTCTCCATCTGAGAGACCAAAGCCAATACACTTCCGAGGGTGATAAATACATTGGCATGCCCACCCATGGCCAAAAACATGAAAGACTGAAATTGCAAAACCAATCCTCTCTTGGTATTCCTTCAAAAAGTCTCATTTTGTGCAGCTTCTGTCCAGTGTGCAGACAATGTTGTACAGAATCCCTATGGTGTAGCTTGATGGCAGATGCTTGAAGAGTTCCTCAATCAGAGAGAATGCATAATGCTGGCATTCACCTGGAGTAGTCATGTTGACAAGGAACAAAACTTGGCCATGGCGGCACAGTAAACTCATCAGTGTGGTGGAGTCAAAAAATTGCATGCTCACTTTCTGCCTGTCACCATCAGTGGCTGTGAAACTCTCTTCACAAGTGTCTAAGGTGGAATTTGGTACTTTGAGGGGGCCTTCATAGCAATCATCTTCAGGAGGCATTTCTGGTTTCTCTTTTTGACATTGGCCTTTAATTGCTGGCCACACACTCTACAAATTCCTGCCAAATAGCCACTTTTTTGGGTGGAATAAAGACACTAGAGGGGTGTTCAATTGGAGGGTCTATTGTACTCTGATTGTTGTGCTTCTGCATGCAGCAGGCATTGATTGCCACTATCACACTGAACCTGGAGCAAAAGGTCAGTATTGTATTATACAGTGCGATACAACAACACAGGCTCACCCTTCCTTGAAACTGGATTCCCTGCTGAAGCATAGCAGACACCTTGCTCTGAGATAGTCTGAAGGATGGCTTGGAAGCTCAAACAGTTGTTCCTCTGTTTGAACTCATTTTATAGGACTCAGTCTACCATCACTAGTAGAGTCCACTAATGACGGTGCATCATTGATTCCAGCCCATTCCTCCTCCTGCTCCTCTTCCTCTTCCTCCTTGATGGTTTGAAGTTGAGTCCTGTGAAAGTTTTCTAATCCACTATGTTCTGCAACACCTTCCTGAAATCCCCTCTGTGATTCAAGTACAGTCACTTCAACTACTTGACTGGTGCATAATTGAAGAATGTTAAACCAGCAGAGAGAGTTAGCAAAGCGACATCACAGTGTATCCTGGATAGACATTAACATAAATGAAGCTGTGCATTTGAAACATAATACCTGACCACATAGCTGAAATCCTTGCACTTTCAAAAAGTCTTCAATAGTGGCTGAAACAGCGGTGACATTTGGAGCAATTCAGTAGAAAAGATGAGTAACAAAGTCTAGCAGTTATCTATCAGCAGCCAAAATTGGACATAGTGGAGCACACCCAAAGAGCCCGTGCTCGATAAGCTGGATTGCCACCAGTTGACAAGTGCAGTATTATAGAATGATTCTCTGAATTTCTAAATCATTATAAGTACCATAATCAATGGAACCAGCTGGAACTAATGCACTGCTAAATTGAACCACTAGAACCTCATGATCCATTGGCTGGTTCATGCAAACACACTTCACCGCTTCCAGCTGAATCTTTCAGATATTTCATGTATGGTGCTGTCAGATATGGAATAACATCATTCTCCCATTGTGCTGCCTGAGCATGGCACTTTTGTTGATGAGGCATTGGAATAGGTAGAAGTGGTGTTGCAGTTGCCACAGGCTCCTCTGCCAACTCTTCCCTACAAGGGTGTTCTTGTGCATATCCTCAATTGTCATTTGGTTGCTCTAAAAACCCTAACTGACCAGTCAGAATGGGCAGAAAGGGGCATTGAGACATTGCTTGTCCATTGGGAAGGTATAGTACTGGTTTCCCTCTCTTTGTCAGTAACTGAGAGTGAGGAGAGCTGGGAAAGAGATCATATGTGGAACATGGAGGAGTTGATAGTGGTTCAGGGTTCGAAACCAAGTTGGCTTTGTGTGGTCAAGGGCGTGGCATAGAAGTAGCCTGAAAGAAGGATGAGAGTTGAATAGACTGAACAGTGCAGTGTACCCACCCTTATTCTTTCTTATCAATTCACATCCCAACAATAATTTAATGTCATTGTGGTCACAAGCTGAGAAATGAGGGAAAGAAAGGAAGTCAGGTTGAAGAACAAGCACAGTCAACATGTATAATTGTATAGTTCCTTTTTTGTCAGATTTCCTGAAACCTATTGTTGGCCCAAAGTGCATGCTCAATGCACAGTTAGTTTAACATCATTTCAGATGCCTTGGATTTTTGCATTGCAGAGCAACTATTATGAATCTTCACTTCAAATTCAAGCCAAAACAGAGCATATTAGAGTACTTATCATTGAACTTAGTCAATGTTAACATACTTTCAGCAGTAAGCTAGGTAGCAGATTTAAATTTAAAAAAAGAGTAACATCAAGAGGCAGACATAGTAGAGAAACACAGAATCAAACATGCAAGCATAGTAAACTGAGTGTACATATCTAACATCCGTAGCTAGCAAGTCCAAGTCTAGCTTCAGATCAGCGATACAGATTCCCAATCGATCAGTCCAGGTGGCAGGGGGGAAGGAGGAGTTTGACCTCTTCCTGTCTGAGCTCTCTCAATCCATTCAGCTAAACCATACATGCTCACAGTAATCTCAGCTTTCTTCCATTTTGCAATATAACTGTTCTCCTGCCCATTTGGTTCCTCAGCTGGCAACATCCATCCTTTGAACTCTGTCCTGATATTGTACATCTTCCGGTTACCAGCAGCCTTTAGTGCAGCTGAAAGGTGAACAAGTAGGAGGAAGGAATAGTCGATTGCAAATGGCCTCTCATTGACCATCACTTCCTCCTCATAACTGACTTTTCCTGGTATTGGGTAGAGATTTACCCTCTGGACAAAGTACAAGCTGTCACCACAGAGCACATTGCCATTGTCATTGTGGGTCATATTGCTGATTCTACAGACCAGTTTGCCAACATGGTGATGAAGTTTGACATCGTTTGCATCAGCGACGAGATAAAGACCTCTTGCATTGTACACCTTCGAGCTGACCTTCTTGGTATGTACGCCACCCACAGGGATGTCACATATGTCCTCCACACAGATTTCGATGAACTTGCTTTTTTGCTTGTCCTTTCAATTGAGAGACATACGAACCTGGAGTCTACCACCAGAGAGGACAAGGTGGACAAGTTGATCATTTTTGCTGGCATATGGACCATGGTGAATTTGGATATATAATTCTAGATCATGTAAAGATAAATGCCAGATAGGATTGAGAATCCACTTGTTGGGTAGCAGGTAATCCATAAGAACTAGGCTTCTGAGCTGGGTCTTGTACTCCCTCACATCAGCCGCTACAACCTTTTTGTAAAGGATATTAGCATGTTGCTTGATATTGTGTATGTCAATAGCAGCAGCTTGCACGTTTGTATATTCAGGAATATACCCTGTACAGAAGCAATAATAGTTGTCTAGTCCAGAGTATGGCGAATTGTGAAGAAAGTGCAAAGACCTGTTTATGAACATGAGCAAAATGAGAAATTAGATGCGACGGAGATGGTATCTTACTCAGCATTTTGAACTACATTGTAGTCCAGCCATTCGTCTCCAGCATTCACAATATTGTAACAAATGTTTACAGCCAGACCACTGGCACAGCTATTGTCTCATTGAACATTGGTCACTACACCCCAATAGCCTTTTCTAACAGCATGTTTTGTAACTATGATCTCTGTACCAATCTGTGGCACCTGGCGTGTGTGAAATTCTTGTGATGATTTAGGTGATGGCAAATTTTGAGAAGAGACCAGCTGGATCATTGCAGCTATGGATGAGGAAATATCACTGATGTTGGTCAAGGATGGAGCCTTATACACAGAATTCAGAGCAAAGCTCTGAACTGGCTTGACTACTGTTGATGAGAAGTGCTCATTATTCAGCAAACGAGTTACACTTTCCTCCCTGGCCTGCTGCTTGAGCTGCTGTACAGTCCCATCATTCAGAAGCACAGAGACTGAACACCACAAAGGATCACATGCCATTACCAGACTGAGGCCATCAATGGATGGTATGAACACAATGTCCATATTACCAAAGTTTCTCTGTAAGAGGATGGTGGTCAAGGAGAAAACCTTGAGGCTGAAAGCTACCCTGCAAGACATAGGTTGAACCGTCTGGAGGGTGCCGATAGTACCATGACAGCTTTTTGGCAGGAGAGGGCCTGTGTATTCACATCCAAATGGTTCAAAGATGTGAACCTCCTCTCCTTTGGAAAAGGACCATGTCAAAGGAATTGGCATTTGAAGCCATGAGCCGCATACAGCAGGATGCTGGGAACATGCAAAACATTCAAAGATATCAAGATCTATAGTCAAAGGGGGAGCAGCAGATAAACACTGTGGTCTTTCTTGCAAGGCTACAAGCCTGCCGCATAAGAGCATGTCATTGTACAGAAATCCTTGAAGGTGACCACATGGATATTTCTTGAAGCACTCAGTATGGTAGCAGTTGAGCATTATGGCTTCAAGGTTCATCTCTTGCCCAAGAGCAACAGCTTCATCAAAGAATAATGGTGAAGGAGGAGGCTATAGAGAAGTAGCTTGGTAATGAAGCGAGTCCCCTGGGCTTCTCGGAAGATGTGGCAGCAGAAGGATTGGTACTTGGGTGGAATCATAGTCCATCCACAGATCTGGGGCAGACACAAGAGCTAAATCTCCTTTATTGTAGCCACTCTTTATTTGTACCCAGTCTCCAGGACAATACTTGTGTTCAGTTTTGGATTTGGGATCCCGCTCTGGTGTTACACCTGCAACTACATAGTGAATGGGCATCTCCAACTGTGTTGAGTGCTGGAGAGCCGGGACATTGGAATATATCCACTCTTGCATGTTTGCAGAAGCAGGATTGTCCTGGTTGTCAGACCTAGACTCTCTCTCCTTCCCTTTCAAAGATACAGAGATACGAGGTTGTTGAGGATGCGCATCAGATGCTGAGGCTGTGACAATAGGAATGCATGGAAAGTAAAAGCCATTGATACTGTGAAGGTACATAGCGAGATGCATGTTATTGCTTGACATATTCCAACACATTATATATAGCCACCCTTGTCAATGGGAGGCAAACACAGTAAGGATTAAGTGATTCAGTGCAGTGGCAGCATGAGGGTCATGTAGATTAGGATTACTGTTGAGAATGTCAGATTGTATAGTTTTGATAATGTTCTTCTTGAAACCTCTCTATATGTATCTTTGAGTTTCTCTTGCTGCCAATACAATTAATGTGTGTCAGGAAGTAAACCTGACATGGACCAAATAAACAATCATAGCACTGACTAAGCGCTCCATGTTACTGGTCTGAATTACTAACTAATGACTACGAATGATCTGCTGTCAACAGACAGCTAATATGATGGATCAGAATGAAATTGGATAAATAGAACATAATTGTCATAAGGCATAAGTGATGCAGTGCTGGAACAACAGAAATGTACAACAATTTGATGTGCAAGTGTAGCCACATCATAGCTATGCATAATAATGTGGCAGTGACATGTAAATTGTTAATTACACATAACTACATTGTGACAATGCGTAAACACACCAAAAACATGTCAGTGACATGTCGTTATATAGTATTGTAGTATATGAAGTAGCGCACCATGTACAGTAAAAGTTTTTAGTCTCGATATTTTGTAACCTCAAACACTGATCTAGCTAGTTGAGCTTCTGTACCACATTGTTTACTGACAATTATTCCGGCTATCCAATCAATATATCACTGTATTACTGAAAAAACATTCCAGTATATACAATTTCCACATAAGGTTCAATTAACCTAGCAAGTTTTTCAAGCCATTTGTTTAACAACCCCAGATTAATCAATTATCTGGTGAACTAGAATATACCTAATACCCATTTGAATTAACAGATCAAATCTATACTGTTTATATCATATTCAATTCCTCACATAATATTGAGACTCCATTGTCAAATAAATGGTTACGAGAACAACAAATACACACACCGAAAATATACCCTACACCCCATACTCAATTCATGTTCTAACCCCAAATTCCTGTAATTTTACAAGGGTTATGAACCAACCTGCCCAACAGTTGGAAGCAACTCCAACTTCCCATCAGTTTCCTCAGAGAGGAAATTGTTTAGGTAATTTGGTGTGTGCACATTCAGCATCACCAACTATTCCATCACCTGCTCATCTCAGAGAGACAGCACCATGTGAATTGGAGCATTCATATGAAAGTTTTATAGGTCACCCTTACCCAACTTGTGAAGTACGAGGCTTACCTATTCAACAATTGCCAGGACAAATGGATTTAGCTACAGAATTAAATAATCCATTGGGGCCTATCCCAGAGGAAAGAGTAACATCTATTCCTTCAACTGGACAACAATTACTTGCTGAACTAGCCCTTGAGTATCATGGAGTTGGGAACTCTCCACATAATTCAGAAAAAATTCTTAGTACTAGCCCACAAGCAAATACTACAGAATCTAGAGAAGCAGCAGCAGTAAGATATAAAACACCTAGTACACCTAGTGTTTTCTATCATGCTATTCCCCAATCAGGTAATAGTATTGAAAGTTGACAGACCGAGGTCATTGTCTACCCACAAACAGAGTTATTAGGATCAGATAGGTCTATGCCTTTGCAATCTACTCCTCCAGCAAGACAGATAGAAGAAGAAGTGCATAACCTTTCTATACAAGGACAACCCATAATTGCTAGTACTGAATCCAGGTCTCAGCAAGGTTCATTCCATACAGCTACAGCTAGAGGCCAGACAACCAGCATTAGGAATTTGTCAAATATTCCAAGAGAACCCCCAGTCATAGCAAAAACCCCTTTGAGTGAGTTCAGGAGAACCTATGCAAATAGGTATAGAGAAATTATGAGTGAAAGTCCAATTAATCCACAATTGGTAAGGCCCACTCATAATACATCAAGTGCTATTCCTCAAAGTACAACACATCTTGCTGAAAATATCAGACCAATATTAAATAATAATATTCAAGCTGAAATGCATGATGTTGCAGAGCAAATCTGTCAAGTAATGGCTAGATTGGGCATACATGAAGGTAGAACAGTAGTGGGGTGGCTAAGACTTTTGCATCAGATAATGAATGATGTAGAAGGTTCAGTAACAGCAAAAGTTTTACAGAGAATGCAAGAAGAGAACAATTTACAGATACTTTAAGAACTAGATAGGGCAACACGCAACCATGCATATAATAATGTTATATATAATGCCCAGTTGCCATCATTCCTTCCAATGCATAATATACCTATAAATGAAAATCCCACACATTCACCCAGGAGTACTTTGTTGTCACAATCCCCAACTCTAAACCAGTCATCAGAAGAATTGACTAATTTAGTAACATCATTCCCTCCTGGGGAAAGGGGTATTCAATGGTTAAATGCAACTAATCAAGGAATTATAGAATTAGCTGATGAAATCCAAAATCAGTTACAACAAATTGGAATTCAATCCCTACAAGAGTGCACTCCCACTGGCTGGATAAGACTACTGTGAAGGATTTTGCAAGGTGATAATGAAGGAATTGTGGTAGAGGCATTGCCCAGATTACAAAACCAAGCAAATCTGGTAGTTATGAGAAGTTTGGAGCAATGCACACAAGTGCCTGAATTTGAAACTATTATTTCAGATTCTACAATCCCTTCTCTTTATCCCTTGCCATTCCAGTCTCCTCAAGGTAACCAACAGCATAGAGAAAGCAATCCCTCTGACTGACGGGAGAGAGCAAATAGTCTAGGCTATTCACAAATTGCTGCTGAAATTCAAAATATTATACATTCCCTTCATATACCTATAGGAGATCATATGACTGAAACTGGATGGATATGTCACAAAGCGGTGTACAGTGGAGTGACTTTGCAATGATCAGTTTTTAAACAGAGGTGGGTCCTGGTCCCAATCAACAGAGTTAATTAACTAGTCTACTGGTACAGGCAGGATACTCACCTGGTCCCAATCAACAGAGAGGTCAAGATGGGGACTCAGGTTACAGACGGTAGGTATATATACTGTAGTAAGCTGTGCAAGGGACTAATGCTACTGGAGGATAAGACAAGAAGCTAATGCTACTGGAGGACAACAGCTAAGTGACAGCTACAAGAATAAAAGGGTATGGAGCATGTGGTCATGCGACAGATGCAAGAAGAGAAACAAGGAGCAGTTCATTAATAAAACAATGACAGTGGGAATGAAATAGAAAAAGAACAATGATACCATGCGGAGTGGAGATAGGAAGGAGTCATATGTCCAAAAGGTATTGATATGAAAGTTAGTCATAAATGTGGTCATGTGAAAGGTGTATAGTAAAAGGAAAATGAATAGGGGTTAGGAATAAGTGTTCATACCAGCTCTATGACAGGATACAATTAGCCCAACAAATAATCAGAGGAGATTTTAGTGGATATAACCCAGAAATATTTGAAGATGTACAGATGGGACCTGGGCACTATTTCCTACAAAGGGCAGAGGAAAGGAGACATCAGCCAGAATTTGAAATTTCAATTAATGATCCCACCATACCCTCTACCTTTCCACCTGCAAATCTAGGACTCTCAGTCTCACCACACATGATTCCTTTGCCTCCTTCCGTGGGATCTACCAAGTAATCTTTAGTAGGGTCAAGCTCAAGACATTCCAATGGAGAAAACAACCATCAACATAGAAGCTCCTTAAGAGCTGATGGTTATCATGGATCCACTAATGTGTCAAATATATACAGGAATTACCAGACCCCTTACCCACTGCAGCAAAGGGGATTGATTCAAATTTCATCAGGATCTGAAGAAAACTCCTCTGGAACCACTGAGTCATCTGGACCTATAGAAATTTTATCAAGACCTATTATAGTACCAAGAAGGGTCCATTATGGGACTGAAAACTCAAGAGACTCAAGACAAACAGGGTAGAATACTTACCTACTCCAGGAAATACTGAGGATGAGGACCCAGTTCCACCATATCCAGAGAATGAGCAAGAGTTTCAGCAACAACAACAAGCTATCATGAATAGTATTCAAGAACAACAATTAGGTGAGGAAGATAGAAGTTCACTAACTATTTTACAGGATAATCAACAACAAGAAATATTGCTTGAAGAAGTACCAGTTGAAATAAGAGAATGGTTGAAACATGCTATGCATGCCCCTGCTGCTCCATCAGCTGATACCTCAAGAGAGTTACATGAGATCAATTCTCATACCAGCAAAATATTGCCAGATGAAAGTCTGTCCAAGAAAATAAACAACAGTCTCCCTATTCTAGGAGAAGTAGTCATAGCAAACAGAGAGCAAACAATTGGCAAAAGAATAAAGCTGAAATTGCTGCTAATTTAATTGCTCAAAAGAAAAATGAACAAGATGAATATAGCAAACTCTCATCACAAGGCAGATCCATATCTCAAGCTAGGGGAATCCCAAGAAAAATGATGATGAGAGATATTCCACCTCATATGTCTCACCAACCAGGGAATATAAGAGATATAAACCCAGTGAATCCTTTCCAAAGGGATAACCACCCAGGAGTAGGACCTTCTACCATTAACCAGGCACCACACTGGGTTCCATCCTACCCAAACATCCCTGGAAAAGGAAAACAATGTGAAACAGTTGAAATAGTAACAGGAGGAGGAGGCCCACCAGAAGAACCACCTTCTGGTCCACCACCACCACCATCTCCTAGTGATGACTCTGATAGTGTTTCAGATTCAGAGGATAGCAAGAGTATAAAAAAGAAATCTGACAAATCTACAGAAGAAATCGAGCCTATACTTACTGGAGATGAAAGTGAAAATTCTAAAAAGAGTAAGATCACAAAAACACCAATCCACTGATCAAATTGATATAGAAGAAGTACCAGAAGAACTGGATAACACACCAGTACTACAAATTCAAGATCCAATTTTTTTAAGGGAAGATGAGTATGAAGAATATTTGAAAGAAAAACAAGCAGGAGATACTAATATATCTGGGAATAATACTGTAAAAAGGGACCTAGAAAAATGTTGTGATACTGAGGCAACATCCAACAATATAGGAATAACCTCTCTATCACCTAGTTCACATAAACTTCCCTCAAAGCAAGAGAATCCAGACACCAAACTCTCCCAAGATATTGACACCCAAAATAACATAATGATACAGAACCCAACTGATAATAATATCAAGCTTAATGAATGTTAGTCAAGTACAAGGGGAGGGCATAAAATTGGGTTAGTAAATGCAAACACCTTTGCAAAATTGAAAGCAGAAGGCTGCAAAGCATTTGACTTTCATTATAAACCTAAAGGAGTGGTACATGAATGGGAACTATATGAACAACAAGTAAAAGAGCAGCAAAGGCTGTGCCAAGAAGCAGAACCAAAACCTGGAAAAGAGGAAAAAAGATTTATTTGGGTTTCGGAACATGCTTCATTAGCCACTGATGAGGATGTTCTGAATAAACATGTACCACAGCAGTATCATCAATTTGCAAAGACATTTGCAGCTGCAGAAGCCAAAACACTTCCAGAGCATAGGCCCTATGATATTGAAATCAACACAGAGGATGGAAAATTACCATCCTTGGGAAGGCTGTATAATATGTCGGAGCTGGAGTTGAAAACCTTAAAAGAATATATTGATGAAATGCTGGACAAAGGATTTATCTGAGCATCAGCATCACCAATTGGAGCACCTGTGCTCTTTGTCAAGAAAAAGGATGGTAGTCTACAATTGTGTGTGGATTACCGTGCACTCAATAAACTCACAAAGAAGAACCAGTACCCATTACCTCTCATAGGCAACTTAATAGACCAACTTGGAAAAGCAAAAATATTTACCAAACTGGATCTACAGTCAGGATACTATAACATTCGTGTAGCCAAAGGGCATGAATGGAAAACAGCATTCTGAACACATTATGGATCCTATGAATACTTAGTTATGCCATTTGGACTAACAAATGCACCATCATATTTTCAATATTTCATAAATGATATTTTTCATGATATGATGGATGATTTTGTTATTGTTTATCTTGATGATATTCTGATATACTCCAAGGATGAACAGACTCATGAAGAGCATGTTCACAAAGTATTACAAAGACTAGAAAAGCATAATCTCCATGTGAAACCAGAGAAGTGTGAATTTCATACCTCATCTGTAGAATATCTAGGGGTCATGATGGTCAGAATTCTTATCAGGATTTGATTTCCATATTAACTATTGCCCAGGAAGACTAGGAACCAAGCCAGATGCTTTGACTAGATGTAGGGATGTCTACCAAAAGAGGGGGGGAGTAAAGGAAGCCAACAAGGAGAATCAAAAAATTCTCCTAAGTCTGGAACAATTATTGGCTTCTCTCATCTTAAATGATGAAGCAGACATTGCTCAAATATGCAAAGCAAGGAAAGATTCATATCAACTAAAAATGGAAAAACTGATATCTTTAGGACAGCAAGAAGATTATATAATGGAAGATGGATTATTGTTGCACAATGGAAGAATTTATGTCCCTCAAGACAATGATCTTAGGCTTAGAATACTTCAGGTGCATCATGATCATAAATTACAAGGACACCCTGGGATTAGAAAGACACAGAAATTAATTGCACAAACATACTTTTGGCCTGGAATTCACAAGGATGTCAAAAGATATGTAAACTCATGCCACCAATGTCAACAAGCAAAGGCAGTAAGGCAAAAAAGATATGGCCTACTTAAATCCCTACCTATTGGTGAAAGACCATGGAGTTCCATATCTGTTGATCATATTACAGAATTACCCAATTCAAATGGATATGATGCAATCATGGTAGTGGTGTGTTGACTGTCCAAACAGGCTATATTTGTACCTTGTCTCACTACAGATAGTGCTTCAGATTTGGCAAAACATTTCATTAAACATGTATTTGCAAAACATGGAGTACCTATTGATATAGTCTCGGACAGAGGAGTTTTATTTGTATCCGAATTTTTCACTGCTATATGCAAAATGTTGGACATCAAACAAAAATTCTCTACTGCATATCACCCTCAGACTGATGGCCAAACAGAGAGAACAAATCAAACTCTGGAGCAATATTTATGTTTATATGTAAATTACAATCAAGATGATTGGGAGGAATGGCTACCTCTAGCAGAATTTGTATACAATAACACTCCAAATGATGCAACAGGAGTCACTCCATTTTTTGCTAATAAAGGATTCCATCCTTGGCTTACATTATCTTTGAAAAATGTCAAAAGTCACCTAGCACATTCAAAGATAACAGAAATAAAACAAGTTAATCAGTACCTACAAAAGGGAATAAATAGGGCTAATGAGACTTATGCTCATTATACAAATCAACACAAGAGACCTGAACCAGACTGGCAAATAGGCACAAGAGTTTGGTTGAATTCAAAAAATATCCAAACCAGAAGACCTACTAAAAAGCTGGATTACAAAAAGCTGGGTCCATTCAAAGTAAAAAAGAAAGTGTCCTCGCATGCTTATCAATTAGATCTACCAAAAATCATGGGCAAAATCCATGATGTCTTTCATGTAGATTTGCTCACAGAGCATCCAATGGAATATTTTCCAGAATGAAAGCAGCAGCCACAACCTCCAGTAGAAATTGATGGAATCCCTGAATGGATTGTGGAAATAGTTCTTGATTGCAAGAGAGTTCGAGGGCATATGTTTTATCATATTAGGTGGGAAGGCTATGGACCTGAAGGTGATACTTGGGAACCCATAGAAAGTTTGACTAATGCAAAGGAAGCAGTCAAAGAATTCCATTTCAAACACCCAAGAAAACCAAAACTAGGAGAGGGTGAATGGCAGAAAGTTACACAAAAATCACAATAATTAAATAAGTTATGTTTCTTGCAAAATCAAATCCATCAACATGCAGAACTCAACAAGTAAATACTTTACAGGAACAACAAGAGAAATCTTTCAGAATCTATAAAAAGGTATTTACAGAGTATTTTGATGGACTCAGTCAAGGTCAGAACCATACATAGCAGTAGTAGAATTGGCATCAGAAAGTGCAGCAATCTCAGAAGCAGTAGGAGAATGAGGAACATACTCAGGAGAAGAAGGAGCTATGTCAGAATCAGAATTTGTACTAGAAATTGGACCTGCAACTGATACATCATCATCCTCAATAACAATAGGAGAAGAGGAATTGGAACCTAGAGTGGGAGAGACCAAAGGATGAGCTGATAAAAATCAAGGAAGAATGGTTTCAATGCATAACATGGGAGGGTCCATACTCTGTCCCACACTCCAGGCTGTAGTCAAGGGAGCCAAAACATATTGAGAAGCAAAGGTAGCTGGATCCTCCATCTGAGGATCAAAAACAACAACCTTGGAGACTGAACATTTGGCTGTTTCAATGACAGAATGAAGTCGATTGAAAATACCATCTAGATAAGTACAAATATCCAACATAAGACTCATATCCCACTGGAAGGAATGCAAGTGGTCATGAGCAAGAACAAGGTCATTGCTCAGAATCTGGAGGAAGGGAGAGGTGTTGCCAGATTTTAAAATTAAGAATGCGCGCAACAGTTCATGAGTCCAAAAAATGTAATTGCAGAGCTGAACATAAATACACTGTTGGAATAGGAGACTGTTTTGATTATGCTGTGAGAGTTGTGTATTCACCTCCTGTAGTGCATTAATGTGATCCTGCAACCCAGTAGCCTGATTCTGAAGTTGGGAGACAATGTTGTGGAGGTGACAGTTTTCAGCAACAAGGGTGTCATTGGATTCTTAGAGCCCAGCACACATCAGGAAAATTACCTTTTGCCCAGGCTGCCCAGAGGTCTCTGGAGACACCCCCAAATTCCTAGGGATCCCAGAAATCTCTCAGATCTCTCCTAGAGTCTTTTGGAGCTTTGAGATTGCTCTGGAATCTTTCAGGGTCCCTGGGGATCCCTAGGAATTAGGGGGTGTCTCCAGAGATCTTTGGGAAGCCTGGGCCATGGGCATTTTTCCTGATGCATGTGTCCTTCCAAGTGTCAAGGGTTTGCATGAGCTCATGATACTGCACTGCCAAAGTGTCACAGTCATTGGTGGTCCTAGCAAGATCATCAGAAGTCTGACTAAGCTGCATAGCAGCATGCTTGAAATCTTGCACTACATTATTGTAGTTTGTGTGCAGTGCTTGAAGACAATTTGTGGTATAATGGGTACTAGGACAGTCACCATTACAGGTATGATCCTGCTCACTTTGTATACACAAACAAGAGAAACATTAGGAAAAGCTATCTAATGAGCAAGAAGCAAAGCTTATGAAGAAGAGTGCTCATTCCAGCAATGAAGATTTTCAATGTGACATTGTAGAATATGAATACAATGCTGTGCCTCAAACAAATTCCTCCAAAACATCGAAATCAGTAAAATGTATACTGCAAAGGCAATGTACCTATTTTTATGAGTTAAAGTTTCTGAAAGGTTATTATTAGCCAAGGTTGAATGGGAATCACTATAATCAATATGATTATTAAGTAGAGGGAAAAGAGGGAATAGTGTTTGAGCATACTGAGAAGCATTAGTTAAGGCAGTGCAAAAAGCCAAAAGAAGGTGTGCGGCAGCATTCATAATTGACTGACATGGTCTCTCCCTGTATTTTTCTTCTTTTTGATCTCATTTTGTGCTCACTTTATGTCCTTCAGATATTTTCAACATCATCAAAATCTATTCTTTATTGTATCCATTGACTCCTGCCCTCTATCCATTGACTCCTGCCCTCTATCCATTGACTGCCACCCTCTATCCATCACACTGCCTGACTTACCGATGAGCAGCACTATGCCAATGATGGACTTGCAAGAGTAAAGGAAAGCTTTTTTCCCATGGGGGACAAGCCTGCCTTATTCTGAACAAAGTCCAGAGTCACATAAGCAAGCTTGGCTTCATTGGCTCATTGGCTTATAAACTGCCCTTTTATAAGCTGATGAGCCAATGAAGCTGAGCTTGCTTATGTAACTCTGGACTTTGTTCAGAGTAAGGCAGGCTTGTCCCCCATGGGAAAAAAGCTTTCCTTCACTCTTGCAAGTCCATCATCATTGTTACTGTTGTCCTCATCATTGTCATCCTTGACAGCAGGGACATCTCTCCTCATTGTTGCTGTTGTCCCCATTGTCATTACCATTGATGGTGGGGATGCCTCTCTCTTCATTCTATTGTCATCACCAGTCCCTCCCTCTAACACTGCTCATGTGCTGAACACCACTTGGAGATTGTCTGTGCTCTTGCCATCACCATTCTAGCTCTCCTTATCATTGCTGTTGTCCCTGCTGGTGTCACCATTAGTGGCAGGGATGCATCTCTCTTCATTCTATTGTCATCACCAGTCCCTCTCCCCAATGCTGCTCATGTGCTGGACACCACTCAGAGGTTGTCTGTGCTCTCGCCGTCACCATTCTAGACTGCCACCATAGCCTCTGCTATCCCCTGATCCCAATAAATAACTGCCTTGTTATCTTTCACACTCATCATCTCCATAATTCTCTTAACAGTCATGGAGTATGTGTCAGAGATGGTGCTGAACTGCTCAGACTTAGACATTTATCTCTGTGTACCTATCCTTAGTCTTTCCAACCACCTGGCAATGTAGTTGTAGTAGCAGCCATGGAGTACACATCACACATATTACTACTCTACTGCACTTGGGCGATTATCCTCCATATACCAGATGGTTCCCTGGGCAGCAACATTGGCACTGAACTACATCATTTCCCACATTCATTTGCATTCCCTTTCCCTCAAGATCCAAACTTCAAAGGGCACTAATCTCAGCATTTGAAACAATGACAATCTTCTTAATCCCATTCACATATTCCCCTGAAATTACCATCTATTGTGTAACATCAAGGTATATCTATACTGAGCTGCCATGCCATTTGTGAATTGATCCTGCAATGTCCCACAAGGAATTTGTCTCTCTCATGGAGGTATGTTGGACTCTTTATATCTTAAACTTCTTTTGACACTTCTGCAGCTTCTTTTAGAAGAAATGCTTGGTTCACCTTTTGTTACTGACCCATCCCAGATTCTCTCCTGGGGTAACCTTCTCTCTCCCAATCATGCTGTTGTTACATGCTGGCCAACATTTGATGACCTCTACTCCTATGATATATTATTGTATGCAAAACTGGTTCAAGCAGAAGCAGCCTACTGTACTCCTCAAATGGTGCAGACAGTGCTAGATATTTTCTGTGAGGAGCTTCAGCATATATGTATTGCCACACAAAAGTTGCCCCACTCCCAACTTGGAAAAAAATCCATCGAGCAGATTTTCAAGTAGAAAGTAGATAAATCAGTGTATATTTTGGTGGCGTAGAGATATGAGCTGAATTATACACTTTCATTTGCAATGAAAGATCTGGCAAAAGTTGCCAAATCAGTAGAGTAATCAGATGAAAGGAAAGGTCATCTGATAGGTGCTGCTTCAATTGAGTAGAAATTCACACTGAATGGTGAACTTTCAAAACAATTGAAATTCCTTCTAAAATGGGATATTTCTGGTGTTTTTTCAGCAGGCACAAAAGGAAAGCCAAAATTCTACAAATCCGCTCAACAGAAATGGCTCCAGAGGAAAATCTGTTGAGCAGATTTGTGGGTTTTCAGTGACTCTTTTGTATCTGCTTAAAGACTAGAAGAAATATCTCATTTTAGAAGGCATTTCAATTCTTTCAAAAGTTCACAATTTAGCGTAACTTTCTACTCAAATGAAGCAGCACTTATCAAATAACCTTTTATTTCATCTGATTACTCTACTGATTTGGCAACTTTCACCAAATCTTTCACCACAGATGAAAAAATATAATTCAACTCATATTTCTATGGCACTGAAATGCTACCTGATTTATCTACTTTCTGCTCAAAAATCTGCTCGACGGATTTTTTTCTAAATTGGGAGTGACAGTACTTCTGAAACCAAAACTAATTTCAGGCCTGATATGAATGATTCCTGATCATATCATAGAACAGATTGCCGGATTACTTGAAGGAAATATGGGAAGAGATTTGGCCTTGGATATGCATGGATTAGTTGGATACTTACTTCCATTCACATTATTACTGTAAATAAATTTGAAATGAATTCTTGCTTTTGACCGAAAAAATACTGAAAATTCAGAGTTTTGTTTGCCCAATATCAGAATCAAAAAAAAAAAGAAGACAGTTAAATCTGCATTTTGCTAGAAGAAATATGTAATATTCCTTTCAATGTTAAAGAACAAAAACCATTGATTTCGGTCATGAAAAGATTAGAATTTTCTTTGTAATTTAATTTAGAATTCGCTGGTCATTTAATCCCTTTCGTGGCCAAAAAAGGTTCTTTTTTAATTTGTAAGATACTTGTACTTACCCCTGGGGGTACATAGTGGTAAGATCCAGCCCAGGAACTTGATTACTCATTTCAAATCTATTTATGGTAATAATTAAAGCCAAAAAAAAAAAATCAGAACTGCCGTAGTAATTATGCAATAGAAGGGATAATTGTTAGTACTGTATGATTACAACCATGACTTCACATCACGGATATGCAAACCCATGAATTTTCATGCATCACATGAAGTTATGGTCATAATTATAGAGAAATTGTTACTCTGCATCTACAATCCTGTATAGTTGATGGCGGCACTTTAGATAGCAAATGATGTATGACAGCATAGGGAGTCGTAATAATATTCTACACCATACAAAGTCACCGAGGGGATGGTGAAAGTTCTGAACCAAATCCATAATAGTTCAAACCGCATCCGGCATTACAGTATAAAGCTGTGATCATTTTGCAATCACTACCTTCTCTCACTTGTTCGGGGGTTTGCTAGGGTTAAACCCCATAGAGGTGTTTTTGGTGATAAGTCAGGGTGTTGGAACTCACCGGCCTGCGCTTAGTTGACTGGCGCTAAATCAACAGTGCCCATCCCAGCTCAATTTGGAATAGGGACTGCAAGTGTGTCAAACAGATCATTGACAATGATGCACTCAACCATGATAGTATTAGCACTGGGACTAATAGGTATAAACACATGCTGGCACTCAGGCTCAAGTCCACAGCAAGCTATTCCTCGAAGTCACATTCAAATTGAAATTCGAATACATCAGCTGTTGCAGAGTCTTTAGCCTGCATCAATGTCTGTAACTATATCCCACCTCTTATCCCTCAAAGATATCCAAACTCCCGTACCCACCCACCGGAATATGCGGTAATGTCCCCCCACCCTCACCAACCACTGCCATCTCCTTCTCGAACACCCAGCTAGCCCTCTTCACGGCCATCATTTTCACCTTTCCCCTCCCCATACATGTATCATACCCGCCCCTCTCCCTTGTATCCGCACCCCTTACCCCACTGCCCCTGCCTGTACCCCCTTGGTGCTGACACCGCCAGTGCGGACAATCCTATCCTTCTCTAAACAAGAGGTAAAGTAGAGAACGTAGTACCCCCAAAATACGTTAGTGTTGCATGCAAAGTCCAAAATGGAAAATGTGAGAAGTAAAGTCTGAAAAAAAATGCAGTGTCTGTGTCCGAGAGATGAAAATGCATATGTGTATGTCATTTGAGTGAGGGAGTGTGTCGAGTATGGGGAAGCTCAAACCCAGAAACAAAACAGATACAAGTAGAAAACAACATGTTTAAGGAGTGATGACTGAGTAATGTCAAAGAAAGGAGTGCCACCATACACCACAAAAGGTTTGAGCCCAAATCCAAATCCAGAATTCATCACAGCACCAACGTAGACAATGCAGAAACCCTCTTGGGGCTTGAATCCCCATTCCCAGTTGCTCCCGAATCCACAGCTGCTAGCTCATTCGACAACCTCCTTCCATATCCAGGATATGCAGTGTACGCAGTGGAGGCTCCAGGCGAAGGTGATCGTCTAGGACCTGGCCCAGATCCAGGTCCACCAGGAAGGTTATACGAAGATGGCGGCGGCGGAGGCGAACCGGGTGGGGAAGGTGAACCCATACCCATACCGCCGTATACATTAGTAGGGGGATTAGCGCTGTACCCATGGAATGGTGGTCTTCCATATCCGTATCCGTACCCTGCTCCAGGTCCAGATCCAGGTCCGTGCCCATGCCTGTGACCAGACATAGATGCAGACATCGTCACAGACGGCGGACGACCATTCAATGTTCTCCCCATACCTCCCATCCCCATCCCCTCCTCCTCTGCAGACCCCAACAAAGGGAAGGAAGAACTATACGGTCCAGGACTCGACACCGGTGTCCCAGTCCCGGTCCCACCACCACCCCCACCCAACAACATCCAATCCAAATATGCACTATGCCGACTCGGAGCGGGACTATGCCTAGGACTCAAACTTGGACTTGCACTCGGACTACCAGGCTCATCATCCATCCCCTCCTCATCCAAGAGATTATGTTTTGACATTGCATTGGAATGCACAAGCTGGCGCATCTCCGGTCCTTGTCTGTATCCATAGCACCCTTCGATATCCAAGCTCCCTTGCCCATCCACAGGAATATCTGGCAATGTCCCCCCACTCAAACCTGGACCCCCACCCGCAGCTATCTCCTTCTCCAAAGCCTGACTAGCCCTCTTCGCCGCTTTTTCCATCTTGGCTTTCTCCCCTCCCACATATGCATACAAGTACCCACCCATCTCACTCGTATCCGTATAACTATCCCTCACCCCAGCCCCGCCGACACCTCCAGCACAGACAATCCTGTCTGGATCAAAATTCCCATTGAACGCTTCCTCGAGCTCCCTCCTCCTCTTCTGCCTCTTAAACACAAAAAATAATACAGCGAGAATAATCGCCAACCCTGCTACACCACCCAGAACGCCTCCGACAATCTTGCCGATGTTTGATTTCGAGCTCGACCCTGATGAGTTGATGGTGTTATTGTTCGAGGCGGCGGAAGTAACAACAGAGCCAGCTGATAGGACAGATTCGGTAGTGATGACGGTGGTGATGCTTTGGCCGTCGGCATTGGTTGTCATGATGGTGGCTTGGATGGAGGTGGTGAGTGGAGCGGTGAGGGTGCTACTCAACGTTGATGAGACGCTCGCTGCACTAGAGTCTGTACTGCCCGAACTTGAACTTGTGGAACTGGAAGCAGATGAGCCTGATGAACTCGAGCTGCCGATTGGAGTGGCATTGGATTTGGACGTTGTAGATGCGGGGGAGGTAGACAAGCCAGTAGGAGGAGTAGCGGCATTGGGGGAGGAGGGAGAGGACAAAGTTGGAGTTGTTGAGGGAGTAAAGGGACTGGTAGATGTAGCAGGTGTATTAGAAGAATCACTTGCAGCTGCAGGCGTAGTGTCGGTACTCGGAGGATCCAAATTACTAGTTAAATCTGCTGGGGGTAAGAAAGTTATTAGAGACAGAAGAGACATGAGACGAGGGAGGAATTCGCACCTATTCTGGACATGGTTTGGCTGAGGCATCAACAAATTATTGTTAATTAGAGATTGACGTGTTGAGAACCTAAAGATAACCACGAAATACCAGGGAATGGTAGTTAGTATATCAGATCCTGGTTATCTAATGAATAGAATGAGGCTCACCTTTGTTTCTTAAACAACTTTTGCGTGGTATTGACCAACGGTACTTTTGGTTCCCTTTTGCCTGATCATTTCGTATATCGACCAAATAAGATGAAAAAGGGGAAAGCCGAGAGATGGAAGAAGGACACCAGAGACTTGGAAATAAAGTAGTTCCTCTCATTCCATCAATTCGTTCATTTCATCTGAGGCTGAAAGAATGATTAATAATAAGTACATTTTCATACTGTACATGAAGATATATATATTCCTATGATCAAATCCCACACCGAGTCACCTGCTTCCTTTAATCTTGAACACTGGAAATAAAGTTGTACCAAAGAACAAAGAAAGAGAGAGAGAGCATCGAGGAGAGCGTCGAGGAGACCGAATTCAAGGATTACTGTAACTGGTTGTACGAGTATAATAGTTTTTCTTTTTCTTTTTGAATGTAATCAATGGTTCCGAAACAACGTGGTAGGGAGCAGAGAGGAATCTATGTCTGCTTGTCACTGCCCTGCACCCCAGCGTTCGTCGTCACCATACACGGCACGTAGGAAGGAAGGAGGAAAGGAGGAAAAAGGTTAAATTTCGTTCGGTCATCTTCCCGGGCGCTTACTGTTGCCAGGCCGAAATCCAGTTATTTAAAGCTGTCAGTGAATGTATCATTCCTGTCTTGAAATACTTACCACAGCCATGGACGTCAATAGGCTAATAAGCTGTGAATATTATTTTGGTCAACACCTCCTTACAGTGCATCGAATCACTGTTTTCCACGGAATTTCTGGCCAGGATCTGGCATCTTATAATTCCTCTTTGATCTTTGGATGCTCATTGAGGCGTCTTCATTCAAGCCTAAGCAGTTCCTCTCATTCTGTCAATTTGTTCATTTCATCTGAGGCTGAAAGAATGAATAATAATAAATACTATTTCATACTGTACCCGAAGATATATATATTCCTATGATCAAATCCCACACCGAGTCACCTTCTCCCTTCAATCTTGAACACTGCCGTCGCCTGTCTGGCGAATCCTGTATTGTATGTGTTGTAATAAATACAATATCTGTCACATGCTGAACAGCTTTTCGTCTTTTCATCAATCCACCACCTTGCCTCGTGTAGTCTACACTGCTGCATACACTCCCCAGGATCCAATGTTGAACCACGCTCAAAATTCCACCATATCTCAATCTGATCTCAATGTAGTGTATGGTAATCAGACCATCATCCACCGGTATCCTAGATATCGTGATGGCCATGAGCAAGAGATAGATGAGGATGTGCGAAGGAAGAGATGTCGTGAGCGTTCGTATCTCAACGATGTGCATACTCAGCTTTCTTTCAGCTGGCCGAGGACTGAGACAAGTCATGATCAGTTTAAGGAAGTTCGCCGGGGGGATATGATTGTGCTACAGTGAATATCCTCACAGCTGAATTCTCTCAACCGACTCTCAGCATCTCAGGCAAATCGTATTGCTTCCCGTCGGAAATACAGTGCCACACATTCATTGGTCAAGATTGAGGTTGTAAAGCTTGCGTCGAAGAAGCGAGAAAAGAAATTTATGGCGATCACATATGAAGGAGATGATGCCCACGAGGTATGATACTAGTTTCATCCGGAAGCAAATCATCATATCATTTCTCAGAGATGGAAAGGTGACTTGGAATCATTTACCCATGTCCGGTGAGGCTTCCAGTGTCGATCCTTGTCCTTGCCAAAGCAGATTCATGTTTTAAGATTTACAGCGAGGCCAATAGCGGGCAATTGTATGCCTTCACACGTTCAATCTCGCCGTCACTAATATTTCACCAAGGTAAGTGCTTTTTATAAATGCTATGTTGGAGTACCAATGGTATGGACAAACTGCAAAATTGATTCCATTCAATCTTGTATGGATGAGGGCATCAGATGTAGTCCAGAACTACATACTCTGGGGGTTTTTGAGTTCAAAAATTACTAAACCTTCCCTGGTGGATGATAAAAAGATTAAGTTCGCAGATGCTGATGCACTGATGATAGCCAAGCAAAAGTATTGCCAGTGCATCTACAACTCCTCATTGTTGCCTCTCGAGGAAATTTGGATTGACCCCTCAAATGGCACTTTCTGCTGGGGACCTCTATGTTATATTTATGCAGATGTTCCCTTTGGTGGGCTTAGCCTGCAATATGCAATTCCTGGGGCCGCTCCTCAACATCCTATACCTCCATTGATTCAATTCCATTCCTCACAGGCAATTCAACAGTATTTCCAACATGCCATTGAAGAAAATCTTAACAACTTTCTATATCTGTCCTCTTGGCTTGCAAATTTTATTTCTGTTGATCCTTTTACAGCCTGTCATCTGGGTTCAATGGTTGATTCAAACACTGGAGAAGTGGTTGGCCAGATGCCCATGTCTTCTGAAGGGGATTTTATATCAGGATCTTGGTTCATCATTGATAGTCCTGAGAACTATTACCCCCAAATTTGGAGAGTTCAAGATGGGTGGGACAGGTAATGGTCCTCCTTTAACCACTTTATTTCAGGCTAATCTTAGTGTCTGTGGTTAAGGGTTTCATATAATTTTTTTGAAGGGTGTTTTCATGGCCCTTCCATTTACCAGATTGATACCTGGACCAGGGACAAAGTCATCCATAGCTGGATGGTTCAATTGCCCTACATCTTGGATCAACTGAAGATTGCAGAGCTGGAATTTTCAAGTTTGAGTAAGTACAGACCCCACCTTCCCAACAGTTGTTTTCCTTCCAAGATGGTTATAGCCTTTCATTTTCTGACAAGTACTTACAGGGATGATGTGTAATTTACAGCACCAAGTGATTATTCCCCCATTCCCTGTGAATCATCTGCCCCAAACACTTCATCATGGCACCATATCTCAAGTTTTTCTCTTTCTTCTGCCAGTCAAGAAATTTTGGAGTCATGGGCAGCTTACAGTTCAAATTAAACCAGATTGCTCCCCATTCTGGTCATTTGATTCTTTGGGAAAGGTCAAAATGAAACCAGAAACAATGGACCTCCTTGGGATTCCATCTATTACTCTGAGCTCCAATGTGGGTTATTTAAATGCTTTACCTACGCTCCTCAAAGCAATACAATATTTTCACAAGTCCAGAGGCTATGATCCTAAAACAAATTGCTATGTGCAATCCCGAGGTTGGCCAACATTTTGTTTTATGCCAGGATATGGCAGTGAGATGGTTGTTGAGCAAGGTAAGTTGTTATCAGTAGATTGTACTCCAGTGGACTTGATAATATACTTCTTTAGAGTCTGCTACTTGGGAGGACAGCTCTGATAAATCTGAGGAAGGTTGGCCTTTGTATGCTTGACAGCCTAACTTGATACTCATTTTCATAACTAGAGGTTTATAACCTAGTTGATGAATTTTCTGATTCTTCTACAACCAATACTAATTCCAGGCCTGATGTGGATGAAGTAATCCTATTAACAAAGCCGATGCTCCTGTCGGACTCACAGTCATACCATACAACAGAGTGTGTGGATTACTTTCAGAACATTTGGGAAAAGCTCTGGCCTTCAATCTGTACAAATTGGTTGCATACCTACATGGGACATTGTGCGGCAGCAGAGATAGATTACACTATTCGGCATCCAGGACATTGTAAACCTTATGGATGCAGTATCGCACAATGGAACAGTATGTGGAAGCATGGGGAATCATTGACATGGTAACATTATTTATACTGTACAAATTTGTCACGGGGATAGTGCAAGTCTTGAATCAAATACTGATTTCCATCAAGCTGGTACAAGTATTTGAGTAATTCTTAGGATGAAAGTATTGTAGAGCTTGGAAAATTTGAAACTGGTTAACACTATGCCTACCTTTCCTAGCCATCCCCTGTCTACTCTTTTCTATACTTATATTTGTTCCTTTGTATTTTCCAAACCCTAAGTGTTCACTGTGCAGATCCCTACTTCAATTGTTTTGCCTGCAGATACAACGTGGATGATATCCTAACCCCAGGAACTTGATTTACTGGAGCTGGGCAGGGTTGAACTGGAAGCTGACGAGCCTGATAAACTCGAGCTGCCGATTGGGGTGATATTGGATTTCGATGTGGTAGGAGCGGGGGAGGTAGACGAGCCGGTAGAAGAAGTAGCGGCGTCGGCGGAGGAGGGAGAGGACAAAGTTGGAGTCGTTGAGGGAGTAGAGGGAGTGGTGAATGTAGCAGTCGTACTAGAAGAATCGCCGACAACTGCAGGCGTAGTCTCGGTACTCGGAGGATCCAAATTACTAGTTAAATCTGCTGGGGGTAAGAAAGTTGTCAGAAACGGCGACACGAACCAGTAAAGAAAGAAAAATGGATATGCACCTACTCCCGACATGGTTTAAGACACGTCAAAATATTATTTTTAAATCGATTGGTGTGTCGAGAATCTAAAGATAACCACAATACGCGAGGGAGTTGGGATATCAGTACCTAGTTATCTGATAATAGAACGAAGGCTCACTTGAGTTTATTAGTCAGCCCCTGCGACTCGTAACAACAAACGACACTTTTGTTTCCCTTTTCCTATTCGTTGACAGTCACCAAACGAAAGAAGAGAGAAAGAGTGCTGAGAGTCGCAACTTGAGGGATGTAATCCAAAAAAACTTGAAGCTAAGTATTGCAGAAGAGAGCGAAGAAACAGCGAGAGAGTGTCGAGGAAACCGAGTTGAAAAATTACTGTATATGGAAATCTAATAGGCTTCTTTTCTGTTTTTGAGCCCACTTAATGGCTCTGAAACAGCGTCATACGGAGCAGAGAGGAATCTAGGTCGGCTCGTCACCGTACACGACGTGGAGGAAGGAAGGGGAAAGGGTGGAAAAAGGTTAAATTTCATTCCCAGGCGCTTAACGTCGCTAGGCCGAAGTCCGGTTATTCAAAGCCGTCAGTGAACATATCAATCCTGTCTTGATATATCACAGCAAGTGAAGACATATATGTGTAACCCACGAGGTCAATGTCACGCTTGAACCAATTAACCCTGCCCATAGCCTATTCCTGCCGAAGCATGGGCTTGCTAGAACATATGGACTGGAGAGCATTGCTGCTGGATTTCGGGACACCTTCATGGCCTCCACCTTGTGAAGATTTTTCTGCTAATTCTCAATTAACCTCTTCTAGTTTTTCTATTGGCATGAGTTGCTCCAATGTTACAGATGGTACTGGCGTGTTGAGTAAGCCACAATATCTTCCTAAAATTAAGGCCACCTGCGATATACACCGGGATCCTTTTCAATTCATGGAGGAAAACAACATGGTTTACGGTCAGTCTGCAAATTTCAGCTTCCCTATGCCCTGGCTCAAGGATCTATTTTTGTTTCAATGTCCACACCTGGTTCATCCCAAACCCCCTCTCACTGGATTTCATTCAACAAACTTACAATCTCTTCACCCTAGGTAGCATTTTGACTGTATTGATTATCCTGTACACATTGCTGCTACTTGACACCCTGCCATTGGTAGCGGTCCTATTGTATAACAAATTATGAATAGGCACTGAATGGTCTAGACTGGTGCTGACTCAGACAACAGTTACCTCTCTAGGGTTGGTAAAGGGAATACTTACCCACTTGTACTTTTCCTGGTACAAGACATCTCCCTGGACAATGGTTTATTATGTCTCTCTTGTGTATCTTAACTGTGCTTTCCTGTGTAAAGACTACAGATGTACTTTGCTATCTTACTTAGTACTTAACTTGTAGTTACTTGGAGGATTGTCTCAACCTGTTTCCTTTCATTCTTCTTTCTTCCCCTGTTTGTGTTCTTCCCCCACACAGTCACATGTAGCTGCACTCCTTATATGAAGGCTTGGAAGTAATTAATTCCCATGTTGGAAGAATTAGCTTGCGGAAGCAGTGTACATATGCTGGTAGTCGCCATCTAATATTTAGCCAAGTGTCGTCGGCTACACCATACGGTAATGTCCAAAGTAAGTATGCGGCGACTGTAAGTAGACATAAATAAGGAATGTAGAATTTAAATCGATTGGTGTGTCGAGAATCTAAAGATAAACACAATACGTGAGGGAGTTGGGATATCAGTACCTAGTTATCTGATAATAGAATGAAGGCTCACTTGAGTTTATTAATCAGCCCCTGCGACTCGTAACAACAAATGATACTTCTGTTTCCCTGTTCCTATTCGTTGACAGTCACCAAACGAAAGAAGAGAGGAGGAGTTCTCAGAGTCGCAACTTGAGGGATGTAATCCAAAAAAACTTGAAGCCAAGTATTGCAGAAAAGAGCGAAGAAACAGCGAGAGAGCGTCGAGGAAACCGAGTTGAAAAATTACTGTATATGGAAATCTACTAGGCTTCTTTTCTGTTTTTGAGCCCACTTAACGGCTGTGAAACAGCGTCATACGGAGCGGAGAGGAATCTAGGTCGGCTCGTCACTGTACACGACGCGGAGTAAGGAAGGAGAAGGGGTGGAAAAAGGTTAGATTTCATTCTCGGGTGCTTAACGGCGCTAGGCCGAAGTCCGGCTATTCAAAGCCGTCAGTGAACATATCAATCCTGTCTTGATATATCACAGCTATGAACATCAATAAGCTAATAAGCTGTGGATACTATTTTGGTCAACACCTCCTTGCAGTGCATCGAATCACTGTCTTCCACGGAATTTCTGACCAGGATCTCATTTTATAATTCCTCTTTGATCTTTTGATGCTCATTGAGGCGTCTTCATTCAAGCCTAAGTAGTTCCTCTCACTTCAGTCATCCATCTTGAGATGCCATGTTAGGAAAAACTCAACCTTGGATATTTGATCCCAAGAGGAGGCAGGATCCTGGGAAATCCCATGATTTGAATAGCTGGATAGTCCAGAGGGGGATTATCCAAGCTCCAGTATATATAGACAACTGAAATGGATAGACCAAGAGTGGAATATCCTGAAGGAAAGGATAGTCTACACCTGGCTTATCCAAATTAAATTGATATCCCACAAGTGGACTATCCAGGAAGCTGGATATGCCATATTTGGACAATCCCAGTGAACGGATGATCCAAAAGTGGACCATCCCGGAGGATGGATATGCCATGTCTGGACAATCCCAGTGGATGGATGATCCAAAAGTGGACCATCCAGGAAGCTGGATATGCCACATTTAGACAATCCAACAAGCTGGACAATCCAAAAATGGATGTCCCACTTAAGCAAAATTGACACTTGCATATTCAGCCTTCATTTCACTTTCAAAAAGTACCATTGAACACATTACATATACTAATACTACTACCTAAAACTTAATGTCCTGGATAGTATCCATCAAGCAACTGGGAATGAAAGTCATGTTTTACAATTTCATCAATCAATTCATGGTACTGGGATGTGAACAATGAACATACAGAATAAGAAAGGGAACAGGCATACAAGCACATTAAATACTGATTACACTGCGTTCTTGACCTTACTCACTCCTTTTCAATGCCAAAGATTTCTCTGAAGAATTTTCTTGATCTTCATTTGACGGTCCTCCGATTCAGCACTCCCTGCCATCTTGCTCTGCGTTTTCTGTTCATGATTGTGTGAGTGACCTGAAAAAGACTTCTGTCAGTTGCGTGAGGCACTCAGTGCTGGCAACAATGATGGTGGTTTCCATGGGCCAGGATTACTTGTGGTCTCATCAGATGGTGGAGTGGGAGGCAGTGGCCTCCATGGGCCAGGACCCCTTCTCACAGTCTTTTCAGATGGCAGAGCAGGAGGAGCTGGTGATGATGGCAGTGGCCTCAGTGGTACTGGACCCCTTCTAGCAGTCTTGTTGGATGGTGGAGCGGGAGGAGCTGGTGATGATGATGGTGGTCTCCATGGGCCAGGACCCCTTCTTGCTGTCTTGGAGGTTGGCTTGGGTTGACCTGAGTGTAGGGGTAAAGACTTCGCTGCCACCCTCTCATTCTCATCAATGTCATCATCTTCATACAGCGGAAGTGGCTGTTTTCCGTTGACAGGGTGATCAGGCTGGTTAGACCCTGCTTCGTTGTCCTCACCACTTCCCCCATCGCTGGGGTCTTCCACACTAGACTGCAGCTCAGAGTGGTATGCGTTCGAATGCGCAACTGCCACAATGGTATTACCGGCAGTATCAACCACAAGAGGAAGCCTTCCCTGCTCCTTCAATGCCAGTGCCCGCTCATCTTAGAGAAGAGAGGATTCTCAGAAAAAAACAAAAGCTTAGTATAAATGTCAACACTCACCATCCAACCACCAACTGAACTGAAACGATTCTCCATCATCCTCTATCTCTTCCCCTCATTCAACATGCTTGATAATTCGCTCCACATGTGCACTGCACAAGGCAGTCAAGTTGTCCCCGCTGTAGTCATGAACTTGCTGTACCCCCTTACACCAACCTTTCTTCCCCTCCACTCCCCATTCAAAAAATGGTACTCTGACTGGCCAGTTCTCAATCCGAAGACCCAGTTTCCAAGCTAAGTCGGAGAACTGGGTGAATGTGATCTTCGGATCACTCTCCTCAAGTAAACGACCTGTTAAATGGCTGTTAGAAACCTGCTACGATTGGTGCAAAGACAGCTGACCTGCAAGGTACATGAACAGAGGCAGAAACACTCCACACAAATGGTTGCGACTCGCACTACCTTCTTTGGTAGCCTTAGTATACACCTCCTGTAGATCATTGTCCAGCTCTTGCATCAGTATCATTTGAACTCTGGCAAAGAATGGTAAGTGTTATCACGCCGATGCTACAAAATGAACTAACCTCAAGAAGGCTTCAAGATCAGCCGCTTGAGCGTACATCTGAGTACCTTTCCTCTCTTTAATTTGAGCTAACTCAGGCGTCGAAACCCATGTTGCCGTTGCACTTGCTCCTTTTGCATCTCTTTCGGTACAGAGAATATAACCACCGAGATGTAGACCCATCTTGCGGTAGATCGATTCCCCCTTGGAAATAGCAAGCATGAGTGAGAGTAATAAAAAAAAAACAGCCCTCACCAATGTGATTACTGGCTTGAGGATCTTACGCACATTGATACAAAAATTTCCCTTTTTCTTTTTCTCATTAATGTAGCTAGCCAGATTATCATTGTACCAATCCAGTTGTTCCTTTAAAGCTTCGCGACGAGCATCACGTTGATGAAATTGGTCCTCAGGAAGCTTCTGTCACAGGAACACCTCAAATGCATCACGAACAACTTTAGACCATTGCGATATAGGCACTTTCAAAACAACAAGTCAGACACGGGCTTCAGAAGCAGACCACAACTTACTATCTGCAGGACGTTGCTGATCGCCGCACATATTGTACCACACCTGCCAAGCATTGTAGTAGCTCAGGGCGCGAGATTCATGTGGCCCATCATCCCTGAGATACCAGTAGCAGCTTTGAATAGATCTACCCAGCTTCTTAGCAATCTGCACGACCTTCTCGTGCTTCTCCGCTTGTACTGCGTTGAGCTCATCCTGTGCCCATTTTGGTAATGGGCCATGACCCCATTGATCCCCTTCGCCTTTGTCTTCATTGTTGTTGCCATTGATTCCATCCCATTCATCTTCCTCATCAAACTCAGTCTGGGAGATCCTGACCCATTCGCCATCTTCCTCCTCCTCCTCCTCCCCTCCCTGAGGAGGAGGATTGTTTTGTGCAGAAACTTTAACCCTCGCCAATTCCAACAGATGGGCAGGGCGATCAGAGAAAGAAGGTTTCTGAGCCTTCCAGACTGGTTGTTGGTCATCATTGTCATCATTGTCATTGTTGTCACAGTTAAAAGGGGTATTTGCGTGAACTATATGCTCCACTCACCCCCAGCAGTCCAGTATTTATTGTCTGTAAAAGGCCTAGTAATATAATTAATTTTTCCCTTGAATTATAATATTTTTTTCCATTGTTAAATGATAAATATTGAGGTAGTAAAAGATATAGTGAAATAATTGATATTACAGCGCCTTTTTCACGCGTAAAAGGCGCCGTTAATTACGTAATTTATCGCGTGATTTTTCCTATATTTTACCATATTTTTTTCCAGCTGTAATTGAATAAATATCACCCATGGGAAAGAATTTCTATTTCTAAACCTATATCTGATGACAAATATAAGCTTTTACGGCTGCAAAAAGCAACGGGCGATGAGCGCCCGCTCATTTTGATTGTTCCAATGAGTGCCCGTTGCTTTTCCCAGCCGTAAAATCTTATATTTGTCATCAGATATGGGTT